>MU227229.1:990220-1005975 GCA_018584345.1 Thuja plicata
TATATATATCATGTTTTTCACTTAACATAACTTTTAAGTAGTTCCATGCACAACATGCTTATTTGAGACATTTAATCTTAACATTGAGACTTTATTAAAATACTAGAGTTTATCTAATAGGGTGGCTTTCAATTAGGTTGTATTGAAGCTATAACCATCATGTGGTAGGTTTAGAGTGATTATCTACATGTATGTTATTATAAAGAAGTAAAAAAAACTAGCAACCATGCCTTTAGATATAATGAACACACCAATAGATGTCATGAAAATTTATATACAAGTGAATTAGGTGTGAGGGGCTTTGGTTGTGGTATGGTGTGATATATTATAATATCACAATAATATTGAAGGAGAATGACATGGAATAATTTATTGAGATAAAGAACTGTTTTGATGATCTTGGAGAATGTGTTAGGTTGTCTTTACCTTTTTATTATGATTTCACATAGAGCTATGATTTTCTCTAAACCTACCTTGACTATGTAAACCTACCTTGACTATGTAAACCTACCATGAATCACATAATATATTGGATACTTGAATACACAATATTCTTCTAATAGTAAAACTCTAAATCCAAAGACAAAACAACAATTATATTTTATAGTTATTATCTTAATTTTAAGTGTTGAAATTATACTTTTTAAAATCATATTTTTCCACCTAACAAAAATTTTAAGTATTTCTATGCACAACAAGTTTGTTCGAAATATTTAGTTCAAAACTTGAGCATTTATTGAAATATTCAATTTGGGTTGGCTTTCATGTTGAGTTGATTATTAGATTGTATTGAACCTATAACTATCATGTGGTAGGTTCGAAGTGATAATTTGCATGTGTGTTATTATAAAGAAGTAAAATAAAACTAGCAAACACACATAAAGATGTAATAGAAACATCAATAGATGTCAGATGAAGATTTATATATTATAAGTGAATTAGGCGTGAGAGGTTTTGGTTGTGGTATCGTGTGGTATATTAGAATACCCAAATAACATTGATGGAGAATGACATAGAGTAGATACCTCAAAATTGATCTTGAGTTGACATCCAACTTTTCTAGCATACATAGAAATGTATTATAGCATTGCATCACAAGAGAGAACCAATTGTCAACACTTGCTTGTCATATCAGAGGAGTGGTTGGGTTGTGAGTCTTTAGTGTGTTATCATTACCAGTAGTTATGTATCTTGTTTGGCCACTATCCTTAGCACAAGTAAATGACAATTTTAATTTACAAGGAGCTTTGTCATGATAAGATAACACCAACTTTCTTATTTGTTAGACATCTTTCCTTTCTACATTTAATGTTCTTGAATATAGTTCAACAACTCCACGGTCAAAGAAGAGATGAAATATGAGGGTTGTACTTGTCTATCTAACAAGAAAGAGTTGACGAGGATGGAGTGATGGATTATTGTATTTTAATAGCTAACCTTCCTAGGTTTGATGCGAAAACTTAGGCATTGATTTTTAATGTACAACATTATTAACAAACTCTAGTTTGAGTCAATCTAGGTTGTTGATGTTGGTGCTTCCCACAACCAAATGAAGCTATTAAATGTGTAACCTTTTTATTCTACCACTCAAACATATGGTGGAGACAATTTATATGGAGTAGTTTTTATGTAATTTATAGGCATAAGAAATTAATGGAAGAGAAATATTGCTCATCTATATCGATAGTTTTGTGCACTCGAAAGATTCTCTGTTACCTCTTCATTGTAAATTATGAATATATTAGACATATGGTATGTCCAATTTTATAGGCTATAAGAAATGTTATGTATCTTCCAATAGTGCCCTTGCTTTCCCTCAAAATATACGGATCCAAGCATAACATTGTGTAGTTGTAGCCAACCACTTAGTATTGTCTATTTTGTTGATTATGAAGAGCAAAGGGGAAACCAAACTAGATGATCATATTGAATAGTGGTGTTCAACACATTGTTTAAAGAGCATCATGTTGGCAAGGTTTTAGCTAAACCACATTGAATGATTAAATCCAATATTTTCATTAAAGAAGTCTTTTGGTAAACCTTGTATATTTACAACTATATAAGAAATTTTATGCTCCATGTTCCTTTTTTTATTTAGACTAGAGAGCTTTTTTAGTGGATTCAATGTTGCTTCTATGTTATAGCAAGAGATAACAAATAATGTATACATTGGCCAAACCTATTATCATGACATCTCATAAGATGTAGATCGTATTCATGTCCTTTTACCTATTTGTTGTGTACTTTTTTAAAAGTATAACACCAATAAGAAATATTATAGAAAAGGTTATTGCAAGTAGCTTTATGTTTTATACCCATTGATCCGTTTAAATTTATTTCTAGATCAATTTATAAACAATTAAATGAAAAGAGAAAACTTGCAAGAAGATACTAATCTCTTCCAAATTGTTCTATGCAACTAGTTTGCACCTAAAAATCCCAAAACGCTATTCTCAAGATAGATATAGTTGTACTAAAAAAATAATTGATTGTACAAAGAGAGGTAAATGATTATTTATAATATTATTAATCTTCAAAAAAATATTGCGTACAAAACAATATCAACAAGATGTAGTGAACCTTCCTAGTATGAATTTCTCAATGAACTGTTTAGTTTATGGTCTCTACACAACACAATGTCATACCCAAGTTCACATTCCTTAATTTTTTTAGATTTAAGTACAACATAGTTAATGCACATTGATAATACTTAAATTTAATATTTTTAAGTATCCAATAATTTCATCTTTGTTTCCCAAATTTAGTTTTGGAGGACGTTGGAGGTCATGCATCCAAAGAAGACTAGCTTAGTTATTTTACTAATAGTCATGAATTCAATCTTGAGTAGTAGCTTCATAATTTTTCTACAATCACATTACTATTTAGAGGTTTGTTGTGACATTGGAAACATGAATATGACTTAGTTATGATTTTATGGTTATAAGACTCAAACCCCCTTCTTAGGGTGTTTGTGGATAGTTTGTATATATTAAAGTATTTTTATTTAGATTTTCTTAGAATTGATCAATAGAACATGTTGGTTGTTGCAGATGATGCACACGGTTATAAACATTTGTTGATATACTTGGTGGTTAGGCCACATTTGGCTTTAAGAGTTAATCCATCATTGTCATTTCTATTTGTGATATATTATTAGTGTTTTGACTTGATTTTTGGGCATAAACCATTAAATTTTGTAATCTTGGAAATTAATGCACTTGACTAGAGCATTTGGCAATTATATGGTGGATAAGTCAAAGTCATATTTTTTTTCATCATTACCTTGGTGAAATTTGAATGGAAGTTTGAGTATTGAAATGTTTTTTTTTTATCGATAATAGGTGTTGTTTTATTGAGTCAAACGGGCAAAGCTTGGCCCAATACAAGGGTGATAACAAGTGGGGGTATCACCTCCCCAAGTTCAGTAAATCATCATAAAGGAATGAAAGCCACAAATATTTGGACCCTATAAGTTATGATTTACATTCAGCCACTCCTTTTGAATGGGAGCGAAGAACCATATCAAAGTTCTTATGTTTCCTATCTTTTTTCCCTTTCACCGTAAACCATCCATCCTCAGCAGCAGTAGCCTCTTTTAGCCCGTCTAAGGATGTGACCGTTGGGGTTCTCGCACTCCCCTTTTCGCTGAGTCTCTCTACCCAATTCACACTTAGTTTAGCCTTTGAGCATGTGCCCTTATTCACCAACAGTCGTATTTTCTCGATGCCTGCTGGTGTGTCAGTCCCTGCCCCATGATCATGAGAAGTGCCCATTGAAAGATCAGTTGACATAGGTTTCTCATTGCTTACCTTCAATGGGGTCTCCGCCTAAGCTATCTCTGGGGGCATCTGAGTCTTCACTAAGGAAGCCACCTGTGCAAAGCTCCTAGTTTCTTCCCCTTTCTTCTCTATTGTGTAGTGTTGTTCAGCGGCATCTTTCCACCACGATGTCACCTTGGATCTCTTATCCCTACTGCAATGTGCAGCCAGATGCCCAGTTTAGAAGCACCTTCTGCATCTAAAGGGGACATTCTCATAGTCCAAAGGTTGTGTCCACAAACCTTTGGAAGTTTTGATCAAAATTTCCTCTGGGAGGCCCACAGAGAATTCCATTTCTACCAAGATTTGAGCAAAGGTAGAGTGAAGAAGATTGGATGACTCCACATCTACCATTAAAAAATCCCCTAACGAATTCCCGACCTCTTCCAGCAATGATTCAAACCAAAGGTGCAGGGGAAGATTAGGAAGCCTTACCCACAAAGGCATCATATTGAAGGTCTCAGTTGCTGGGTGAAAGGCAGGGTGCCAAGCTTTTAAACTTAATGAAAACTTCTCCTCCCAAACCCAGAAATGTTCACATAGAATCTTATTTCTATCCTGGGGTTTTTCAAAAACAACAATGAAGAAGCCCTTTGCTACCGGATAGATTTGAATATCCCCCTCGATTACGGGCTCCCAGTTGTCCGAAATCCAAGAGTGAAGATCAGGTAAGCTTGGCCAGTGCCCATGGAAGCGTCCTATCAACCCCATATTGGAGAAAATTGAGACATTGTGGGCTATCTCCTCCTCTGCCTCAGAGCTCAGCTCAACAGCCGCATGCTTAATGTTTGGGGATATGGGGCACTTTTTACCGTCCCCACTTTGTATGTGAGGCCCTTGGTCTTGTCGAGGAGCCCAGACCCAGTTTTCACGCTGGAGCCCCATCCTGTCCCATACTCCCGCTGGTTTTTCATTCCCCAAACCCCAGCAACCGCTCCCTTTGCAAACTTTCCCATTGGAGAGCAACCCCATGCCATCGATTGTAGGGATCACCGACCCTGCATTTTCTTTGGGGTCCTCTGTCATAAGCACCCGCTTCTCCCTTTGGGCCGCCCCCAACTGAGAATCATTTAGTCCCACGCTGCAATCCCTAGCACTCTCCTTGCCCACCTTGCAGGTCGTAGCCGCCAGACCCTGCAGACCAGCCCCATTTGCAGTCGGCGGTGCCTTCAGGATGGCTGAAACCCTAGCACCCTTAAATGCAATGGCCATTCCCGATACGCCCTTTGAGTATTGAAATGTTGCAAACACTCTATCCCTTTAAAGAATTTCATTTGTTTAATTGATTATATGTTGAATATACAACTAAAAAAGAAAATCATTAGAGCACACTATGGTTTTAAAAGGGATAAAAGATATTTAACATTCATATAGGTTATCTACACATTAGAGAATGTTGTCTTTGATAACACCATCATCATTAATCTAGATCCCACTTAGGGTGTGATCTAAGAACATGGTCATTTACCAAGTCAAAAAGTTCCTTAAAGAAGTTTATAAATGTCTTGAAAAAATTAGATATTGTAAAGGTGAAGCCAAAAAAAATTGAACATTCTATTTTAATATTCTTATCCATGCACGACTTAATTGAACTGTACAATTTTCTAAGAATGCATACATTCCAAGACATCCACTAGATTTAGGCAATACATTAATTGGCATTGATTGATTAATTTAGAATAATACCAGTATCATCTCTTCATCATCAACCCTAGAGCTAAACTCATCTATCCACATATTTAGTTATTGTAGATCTATGTTAGCTTTAGTAATCTACCTTAGCTCTATCATCTAGGTTAATTTCTTGTATTTATTTAATTAACCTAGATAAATTATTATAAAAATATTTTTACCAAATGATTAAGATAGAGAAATTTACAAAGCACACAAAAATATTATTTTCATAAGAAAACTATGTATGTAAGTAAATATGTATATGTATATATATGTGTGTATATGTAAGTATTTATGTATGTATGTATGTATGTATACACATGTATGCATTCATATACATATAGATATACATATGTCTGCATGCATTTATATAAATACATATGTATATGTTTATGTGTGTGTGTGTGTGTGTGTGTGTGTGTATACAAAGGATTTGAATGGTATAGCTTAAAATATTTTATTAGTAACCATCATATGAATGAGAATCTTAAGACTAAAACACCTCTAGCCTCTAACATTTGAGAGTGGAACCTTAAAGATAATTTGCCATTACATCTTTTCATACTTGAGCCTATTCCTTCCTATTTGCTAATATGGGAGGATAATAAATGCAATCCATTAATTTGGTAGTTTTTATCTTTTATATCTTTCTTTGTTGATTTTTTTTAACATAAAATGTTTTCCTTCCAGTCTTGTTATTTGTCTTTATTAATAAAATTAAAAATGATGAGATAGTCCTTACTGAAAATGAATTTTCACTTTCAATCTCCATTTTCTTAATAATTTTTTAAAACATATAAGATACTTGTAATACAATTCTTATCAACACAAATGTTATTTTTAGATATTTTTAAAAATATTAATTATCTTTAAATTATTGTGTCTTATATTTATATGAATATTTAATAGTTACATTACTTTTATAAATTAGTGTATTCCTTTCTATTAATTCTCTCACATTTTGTTGTAAATAATTATTAATTATTAATTATTTTCTATTTTTTGAAGTTAGTTGTCAGGTATCAAGAGTGTAGTCTAAATGACCAAATTTGTTTGTATGCTATAATTATAAAAAGGAATATCTCAAAATTAAAATCATTGAACAATATATTGCAAAGATAATGTGTAAGCCAATTAGTGTTGTTAGTCACCTATAAAATATAGTTGAACCATGCTCAAATAATATATATAAAGTTTGTGTGGGTGACTTCTAGAGTACTCATATGGATTGAGGAAATTTATTGGCCAGCCTATGAGATGGTAATTTTTGTTTAGAAAATGAAAAGAGACATTTTTCTACATTGATTTTTATCGAACACCCACATACAAAATGCCTCTAAAATACTTCAATATCTTCTAAATACAACCTTCCATTGTGGAGATTTTTATGAAGTCATAAACTTGGAAACAAAACCATACATGTAAAGGGTATCTAATCTAGTACAAGTTAAGTATCTTAGGCTTTCAACAAGTTGTATGTAAAATGTTGGACCAACATCATCACTATCTATACTCTTGATCAATGTTGTATTGTAGTATTCAAGTATCGATATTTCTAAAATCGTCCATATTGAATTTGACCATTGAACCCTTAGCATATTATTTGTGAAGGGAAATTGCCATCTTCGTTTTACCACAACTCAAAACTAATAAGGTAATCAATAATCCTTATGACATCTCAAACATGTCCTTTCATTTACAAATTACCTTATTACTAGGTGTAAAGGTAAAAATGCACATCTCACACTTTTCCCTTCATTTGGGTTTTCTATGGTGATATGTTATCTATACTAATAATAACTATAACACAAGTTAACATATTTTTGCATATAAGGTGACAAATAAGTTAAAATTACCTTACATCAATCTCATGTACACAAATTTCAACCCTCAAATTTTAAATTCAAACTTCTAGAATTGAACCTAGACAACCCCATCTACGAAATATTATATAAAAAAGACATGCTTGATGCATTATTACTAGGTGTAAAAGTAAAAAAAAATGCATATCCCACACTTTCCTCCTTCATTTTGGACAAACGACGATGATGTGTCATCCATACTATAATAACTATAATGTAAGTTAACATATTTCTATCTAGAAGCCGGCAAATAACTTTAACCTAACTTCATTCCATCTACATATCACAAGAATATAGACACAATAGACAATCATCATCATCATCATCATTCATCACTTGTTCAAATTTACATGTTTAAAATTACCTTATATCAATCTGATGCACACAAATCTCAAAGCTAATCTTTTATATTCAAATTTCTAAAATTGACCATTTATAACCCCATCTACAAAATATTATATAAAAAAAGACATGCTTGACGCATTATTACTAGGTGTAAAAGTGAAAAATACATATCCCAAACTTTTCTCCTTCATCTTTGATTCATCATTATGGTTGTCCATACAATAATAACTATAATACAAATTAAGATATTTCTATCTAGAAGTTGACAAATAACTTTATCCTAACGTCATTCCATCTATCCACAAGAATCTAGACACATTATACAATCTTCATCATTCATCACTTATTCAAATTCACACATTTAAAATTACCTTGTATCAATCTCGTGTACACTAATTTCAACCCTAAACTTTTAAATTCAAATTTCTAAATTGAACCTAGGCAACCCTGTCTACAAAATATTATATAAAAAATGTATGTTTGATACGTTATTACTAGATGTAAAAGTAAAAACAAATTCATATCCCACACTTTTCTCCTTCATTTTGGACTTACAATGATGATATGTTGTCTATACTATAATAACTATAATACAAATTAACATATTTCTATTGTAAAGTTGACAAGTAACTTTATGGTAACTTCATTCCATTCAATCTTCATCACTCATCACTTATTCAAATCTACACGTTTAAAATTACCTTATATCAATATGATACACACAAATCTCAAAACTAAACTTTTAGATTCAATTTTCTAAAATTGACCATATATAACTTTTTTACAAAATATTATATTAAAAAAGATACTTTATGCATTTACACCTTTATTTAGAAGCAAATTCATTATACTATCAACTTGCATCTTACAATAATAGTTGCCTTAGTATCACATTCCCCACCTACCCTACTAGAACTTCTAAGGAATGGGTTGTTTGCTACAACTGCCACGTGGTTAGGAATAACGTGCCTTTCCATCCCAATAATGACAACCCATTATATTTTTATTTGATGGTGACAGATTCTTTTTCCCATTATGTTTCTATGTGTTTATATATGCTTGCATTTTAGAGGCGGCACAAAATGCTCATTTCTATATGATTTTTACAAGCTTAATGCTTCCTCCATTTTACTAAATTTTTCATATATATTCATCTCCCTTTGTTTTTTTTCATTGAATCAAAAGGGGTCAAATGAAAGGTTTCCAGTGTATTTAAAAAATTTACAATGCATTAAAGTTGACCTAGATATTATGTTTTTTTTAAATGGTTAGGGTCACATCACAATTTTATTTTTAATTTAATGTTAAAAATTTTGTTGATTGAGAGTATTAATTTTTTTCTATTTGTTAATGAAAAGTTAAATGAATTTTTAAAACTTACTATTCACTAACATCGATTTTAATTTATATGTATGTTTTCAGTTGCTTGTCAATATGAAATTATAATTTTAAAATATATGTACAAAATTATAATAATATTCCTTATAGTTTTAAAATATATATACAAAATTATAATAATATTCCTTATTTAATATTTTTAAAAAGAAGTTGACTTAGAATATTTAATTTTTTGTATTTATAAATAAAGATTAAATGAAGGGTTTCCATCAACTTTAGACTTATAATGTACGCAGGTTAAATTAAAATATTATTTTTGTTATATTTATAACTGAAGATCAAATGAAAGGTTTCTATCAATTTTCAAAGCTTACATTGTTTTAAAGTTGATTTAGAATATTAAATTTTCCATATGTATTGCTAAAGCATTTGAAACTTAAAAAAAATGTGGACTATAATATAAGATAATATGGTGGAAAAAATATTTAAGTTGATTAGCTAATTAATACAATTAAGGTTCAACTACATAATATTAAATACCAAAAAGATTGTGTTATAAATGATAATTATATAATATCTAACAACAAGCATGATCATATCATAAATAACAATTGGGTAATATTAAAAATATGTTATTGTAATGTCATAAATAACAATTAATTTAGAGAGTACACTCAACTCTATGCTTAAAACTTGTATATTGATTGATTAGGACAAACAGATAAATTTACTTAGAATTTGAAAACATGCTAAACAACCTTGTTGTAACAACTCCTGGTGTACTCTTTGTAAGGGTTTTGTTGGCTCCATTGTGAAGGGTGTTGTGGGTGTTATTCCTTCAAATGCCCATGTTAATTTTGGGAAATTGGTAGTCTCGTGTTCTTTATCTCCCCCAATGGTGGTTTTAGGGGATGCTTTAGATACAAAAAAATTATTTATTTGAAAAAAGAGAGATTTGTAGGTTTGGTAGGTTGTGGCCTCAATTCCTGGCTTTGAATGATTAGATTGTAGATTTGTGGCATCCCCTTATGGAAGAAAAACTAACATTCCAACATGCAAGGGGTTTCTTTATGGTGGTGTTTCATTTGGTCTCAAATTAAGATGTTGTAGTGGAAGGGTATTCCTAGTTCTAGGACCAACACTCCCTCTAATTAAAACCTTGGTATCCCACATTTAACCCTCATATTATTGTATTCTTCATGTCTATGCCTCTATGGATCCATCTCATAATCCTTCCTCTCCATTTTTGGTGCAGTTCTAGTCGCAAAGAAAATGGTAATTCTTTGGGCCAATTTATTAAGGTGATTGAACCATCCTATAAAATTAGCACCTATAATTAGATGCCCGTCTAGGCCCCATTTTGGTGATTTCATGATTTCATATCCATTATGCTTGATGCAACTACATATCTCAGCTTATCCTCGCATCTACCCTATCTTTCTGATACCTCATTTCAATCCCATCTCTTTCTCTTAGGTACATAATGCCTAGGACATTGTGTTCCCCTACAATTGGGCTCAAATTTAAATTGGGGCCCAGTTGCAGTGTTTTGGTGGGAAATTAGGTCTCATAGTCGGCTTGGGTTAATTTTGAATCCAAAATGTGTGAGAGGTATATAAATGGCCTATCTCTCCTCATTTTCATAACCAAAATCAACTATTATCATACATCCATAAAATTGATCAAGCGAATTTAAGATTTGAAGGCAAGCATCCAAGATCTAGCATTTCCTCAAGCATTCCAAGGCATTTTGAAGGCAACCTTTTCCATTATAGCAATATTGTCTCTCATGATACCAAGTAGAGGAGTTATCAATCAAGAAAGAAGATCATTTTCCCATCCACATACATTCTTCCTTTATAGTAATTGTTCATAAAGCATAACAACATTGCAGATCTAGGAGTGACATTCATTGATCCATGCATTTGTGAAGGCATCCTTGACTTATTTCTATATTCCAAGGTTTAACAACTACAAATAAAGAAACATACAAGAATCTTCATGAATATGTGTGATCTTAATATCCATTCATGAAGGTATATTCATTTACAAGGCAGATCTAACATTTACCTTTACATTTACACACTTTTCTTATGGAATTTAAGTTCATTTTCAAGGTTGATTCATAAATAGGAGTTTGACCAAGGAAACCCCCTTTCAACAACCTTTTCCTTGTTTCTCTATGTGTAGGAACATATAGTAAACCTATTGGGACTTAATCCAGAAGGTGTGGGATCTGTCGGACCAAGTGGAAAGTTTCAAAGAGAATCATTTGGAACAGAGTGCCCTAGGCTATTTGTTCCCTAGAATAGATTTTTTTGGGCATTCTGTACCCTGCAAATCCGCCCCAAAATTGGATTTCAAGTCAGTACAATCTTTTGATTGTCATTTCAAGTCATTATAGTTGTGTGTCTATTTTCTATCAATTTGTATTTTTCTGTATTTGGTTATATTTTCTTATTTAGCCTCCTATTTTGCACCATCATATCATTTCCCCTTTTATCTAACTTCCCCCAATTCATTAGTGCGAAGGATCATTGAATCATTAAATTATTAAGACCTTCTTGAGCCTATTAGGTCATTTTCTTCTTGATTGTGCATTAAGGAAAGGAGGACAATTCCTTGCATTATATTGGCTCCTTGCACATTTTGGGTGAACTCGACACCTGAAATTTCCATTCTAATTTGGTGGCTAGATATCCTTTGTGTGCATTGGATCTCCACTTTTGATTTTATAGTTAGATGTGCTTTTCATTAGGTTTCATGTGCAATTATGCTTAGTTTAATTTATATTTCATAAACTTTATGAATGTTTGCATATTTCCTTCAAAAGTTAATATTTGCACTTTAATATATGTTTCTCTTTCATTTTCTTGTGAATGAGTGTTATAACATTGAGTCCTACCTAAAGCATTCTAGTTGGGAGAATTCATATTTTTATGGGTTCCTTTGATCTTGAGTCCTCTATGTTTCCTAGAAATCTTGATGAGACACACATGCCTACTAATGACATTCTTACTATGATTGATAATCCTTCTTTCCACTCTTCTCATGATGAATATGAGACCTTAAGAATCCCTCTTATGCAAGTGCAAAATATTTCACATGACTTTGAAAAATTTGAGCAATGGTTAGGTCAAGAAAACTTCAATACACAAGCTATCTCCTTAGTAGAAGGCTTGAGGAAGTTGATTCACAATAACGAACACGGTGTTAATGTCTTACACACTATTTCCTATCTTATTGATAGTAATGTTAAAACTCTTAAATACTATGCTTAAGATATTGGTTTAACTCAGCCTCCGACTAGTGTTGAGACTTCTATTCCTATTCCTACTTCATTACCTAGTGTTTCTACTTATGCTCCACCTCTCATGACTACATCTATTTCAAACATCAAACCTACACATACAACAGAGAAGAAAAAAACAATGTTACAGTTTGAGATTGAGGTAACACAATCAGAGCACATAGAGTCTCATCAACATTTACATTTGATGCACTTAATGCATACATTGTTAAGTTATTTGATACTATAGTATTGAGAGCTTTAAATCCCAATATTGGGTAGATCTTAATTGATCTTATATTTGTAAATCCTTTAATAGGGTACAACTCTAAGTGTAGATATTGTAAAAATCCTTTAACTAGGTAGACCTAACAAGTCTTATAGATACTCTTAACCGGGTAAGCTATCAAAAATAGCTAAACTTTGTAGCTCTAACAGAGCACCCTTAATACTGCAGTTAGTGAAGGTTGTGGGTGTCATCCCCACCACAATTTTTTCCTCTAACCAAGGATTTTTGTGTTACCAAAATTATGGTGTTATGAGTTCTAGCTGGTTAATATTTTGATGTTATGGTTTTATAAGTTTTATATTACTTTCATTTCAAATTTATGAACTAGGTAATCAATAAGCAATAGTATATGGTTTATCAATGAATGTGGTTAGAAATTTTTTAGTGGTATTGACTCACCCCTCCCTTATCAGTCCCAAATTTCCATAGTTATTCCAACAGTTTAATCCACTAGTAAGCCTTCTTGGCCTCACTATATATGTCATGGTTGATACTTCCCGAGACTCTAAAAGTATTCATGTGCTAACCTATTTTTGAGCCTTGTAATCTTGAATGTCATTACCAACACAAGAATGAAGACTCGCTTCTATGAATAAACTTTCTTTCTGTACCTTCTTTTCTCTATGAAGTTCTTTTATATTCGACCCTCTATGGTTTTCATTCTCCATGTGTAACAAAATGAGGGTTTGGATCTTTGTCCATTTCTTAATATTGTAGCATATCTCTCTGCATATGAATTCAAAAGTTTGTATGAAGGTCGTGACTCCTCATTTCTTGATGAAACCATAAAAACCCATGAGGGTTTCGGGCTTTTGTTTCATTGCATTACTCATGTGGCTTATTAATGCATGTACATTTGATTGCATGAAATTTCTTCTGTCAAAGCATCTTAAGAACCTCTGCTGAATATTTATGGAAACTCTCTGAATATTATTTTGAAAATTTATATCTGGGTATTCAAAAATCATGCAAGAAATTTTGTGTGTTTTCTCTTTTTTTTTGCAATTTCCTCTGAAGGGTTTGATATTTACTTCTCCATTATAGAAGCTCTGATAAAACCAAGCTTTGTATTTCTGATTTCACTGTAAATCTGCATCTTTCCAAATTCCTTGATCTAAAATTTCCATTATGATGTTATCATGCAATAAAGCCTCTGATTGCACTTAATGATTTCAATTATACTCCTTGCATGTATGATGTAAATCTTGATTATCTAATAATATAAAGGCCTACAAGGCATGCTTATTGTTCATTATTGAGTTCTTAACGATCTTGTGTTGATTTTTTCTATTGTGTTGACTCTTGTTGCATGGTTGGACAATCTCAATTGGGGAAACTCCTACCATGAGCGCATCAAAGCGAGATTTTTTCTTATAGATCAAGTTTCTGAGTTTACGAAGCCCTAGTTTTGTTTGTTGTGAGATGAAATATTCAATATATGACTCGCAGTTGCAAAGGACTTGCACAAAGGGATCACTGAGGAGATTGTTGTTGGTTGAGAACTTTGTTTTCACTATTGGAGGTTGTTGCAAGTGTGTCTGATAGATTGCTGAGTGAGAGGAAATTAGCACCTTGTAATCAAATTGTCGAAGCTGAGATAGTTGCACTTGAGGATTGGAAAGATGCATCCTAGAAGGATGAACCCTAGAAGGTTGGAACAAATGATGGAGGACTTCCTAAATGACACGAGGATTTAGGTAAAAATGTATTGAAGACTTAAGAGGAATATGAAGAAGATGATGAAGATATTGAGCTTGTAGATGCTGAGATCCCTGCAGATGAAATATTGTTGATGGATATGGAACACGTAAGTAAAATTCATAGGATGGATGTTTCTACTTTCATTGGTTCATTGCATCTTGAGGATTTGATAGATTGTATTTGTGAACTAGAATATTACTTTGAACTTGAAGATATCAGAGATCCACAGAGGGTTAGATTAGCACATACTAAGTTGAAGGGTCATGTTGCCTTATGGTGGAAATAATTGCAGAAAGACAGAGAGGAACATGTTGAAATGAAAATCACTATATGGAAGGTGATGGTTTCTAGATCAAAGGCTAAATTCATTCCCGAATATTACGAATTAGAATTGTTCAAGAAATTGTAGAACTTTAAGTAGAGAGACATGAGTGTGAAAGAATACACCGAAGAGTTCTATAAGATGACTATCACATCTAGACACAAATAAGTATCTAAGGAGAAGGTGGCTAGGTATGTTAATGGTAAATAATATTTAACATTCAAGACGAGTTGAGTATGTTGAGGATTAGTACATTTGAGGATGCTTATCAATATACATTGAGGGCAGAAGATAAGTTGAAGAGAAGACAGAGTAACCCTGGAGGGAAGGATAAGCAAGCAAGTAGCAATGGAAAAGAGAAGAAAACTATTAAAGTTGAACTGGATCAAAGGGAACCTAGCAGAGGGAATGATAGAAAGGAATTTAAAGCTACTTGTTTCAAATGTGGTGGCATAGGACATAGAGATTTTTAATGTTCTGAAGGATCCAGTAAGAACTTGGATAAGCAGAATCTAGTGGCACATGAGGAGCGAGCTATTGATGAAATTGAGGAAAGTATGGAAGAACTTGAGACACAAGAGACTCTTATGCTTAGGAGATTCATGTTGAGTAAGAAGGAATTTGAACCTATAAAAAGGAGGAATTTGTTTAGGATTGTCTGCAAATCATGAGGGAAATGTTGAAAGGTTGTTATGGATTCTGGTAGTGGGTGCAAGCACAAAATTGAGTGCCAATTCCGCGGAAGTCTGCGGCCAAAAAAAATTGGCAACCAGAAACGGGCACCCGTTTTTTAAAAAATGGGTGCCCGTTATGGTTCGGGTGCTCGAGCCGTAAATTTAAAACGGGCACCCGTTTTGGTTCGGGTACCCGTAGCAAAATGGGCACCCGTTTTTAAAAAATGGGTGCCCGTTTTTTAAAAAACGGGTGCCCGTTTTGTAAAAGTATTTAAAATTTGTTTTAAACCGTTTTGCAAATCATTTTCACAATTTGCAAAACGGGATCATGTTTTTATCTGAACGGGTACCCGTTTTTGAGAGCTACCACCGACCCCCCTGCTGCCATTTTTCCTCCTACAGGTACGTATTATTGTTTTTTATTTGTTTTTATTATTTTTTTT
>MU227229.1:1015240-1039780 GCA_018584345.1 Thuja plicata
AAAATATAATTTTTATAATGATATGACAAATTTTAGTATTTTTCCAATAATTATTACGCCAAATCCAACTTAAAGTTGAAATAGTAAGGTTCACTAAAACTTTAATAACTTTTTTGATTTTAGGTTTTTGAAAAAATGAATTATATGTGACCAATCTACATAGAATTCTATTCAACATAAAAAAAAAAAAATTCTCAAAAAAGTGAAATTTTTATCAAATTATGGTGGTCGTACACGAGAGGTTTTGAAAATTTACTTTATAGTCAATTAAAAATTAATAAAAAAAAAAAAATTCAATTAAAAAAAAAAATATATTCTGACCAATCTTTGATGTGTTAGGTACCTTCCCCCAAAATGATTTAGCATAATTCATTTATTTACTTCAAAATAGGGTGGCCGTACACATGCGGGGTATGGTCCTGAAACAGGCATTTTGAAAAAGAGGTTTTTAAACATGTGTACTAAATATATTTTCTACTATGTGGGTATTTAAATAAATTACATATTTGAAAAATAGACTCTGAGCACTACATTTTATATTAGTGGATTTTTTTGATATTCAATCTCTAAGTGCCTCAAATTTTGACATCAATTGACAGACAACTTGAAAATCAGGGAAAATACTTCCACTTTTTGCCCAAAAAGTGGACTCAACTTCTTGCTGGCACCCTAGTAATGAAAATTTGTCTCAAAAGAGATGGTGCAGAAGCTTGGATTGAAGAGGATTATACATCCTTGTCCTTCTAGGATATTTTGGTTTTCATATGAACACATGGTGGAGGTGAAGGAACAATGTTTGGTGAGCTTTAACATAGGACCTTACAGAGATGAGGTGTTGTGTGATGTGGTATCCATAAGTCCTTGTCACGTTCTATTGGGTATACCTTAGAAATTTGATAGAGGATCTATTCATGATTTCAGAAGAAACATGGTCACAATAGAGAAGGATGTAAATAATTTTACTCTAGTTCTTTTGAAGGAATCAGAGGGGAGAAGTGCAAGAAATATGAACATGGTGAAGATTTTATGTTTAGAGAAGCTGAATAAAGAGGTTGGTATGGATATTAAGAAGAATCTTGAAGGTAGACTTGAGAAAAAAATGGCGTCAGATTGTAAGGGAAAAGTGGAGAAATAGAAGACCTTGGTTGCTGATCAGATAAGGGCTTGTAGCAGAGGTAATCTAGTTATGCGAAAGAAAGGAGGTAATGGTCAGAGTGATGATGTTGATGTGAGATATGACAGAGTATATGTAGAGCAGAGTAAGTGGATGGATTCGATAGAGGATAGGGAAGAGGTACAAAGACAGAGAGTTGCAGATAAAGAGGATGTTTGGATAAAAAATGAGCATGGGATTTATGTCCCACATCTTGTCAAATGTTCATAAGTTTCTCTTATGGAACATTTTCTTCTCACCTAGGGTGTGTGATGCGGGTGAATCCTTGGGTGATTGAAAATATTGCATCACCCAAAAATATTTCCTTTTTTGTTTGTTCATGTTAGTTGTTTTAGTGTTTTGATTGACAATCCTTCCAGTTGGTTCCTTATCTCTTGCAATTTAAATGGCATGTTCTAGACATCATGATGAATCTATATTTTTCTTCGCATTGTGATATATTATTTCTTGATGAATTTTTCTTAATGTTGGGTCTGGTCCTATTTATTATTCTTGTTCTAACGGCCAGATTGGGTTTTCCTATCTTCGAATCTATTTCTTGATCGACAAAGCTTAGTGGATATTCCTACATTCATGGCTGACCTTCGTGTGCGATCACATGGAATTTAATTATTATCTAGATGATTTCTTATGGATTTTGGTCCTGACCTATATGTTGTAACACATTTTCTTCATTCTTGGAGAATGTGATCTCCTTGGCCGACTTGTGGCTTACAATCTTGTATATATTTGTGGTGTTAGTTCCTTATTTGGGGAGAGAGTTAGTAGTAGTGGAGTAGTTAGATTTGAAGAGGTTAGCATCCAGTATGGATCTGGATTTTTGTTTTTATTAGGCATGTATGCTTAGAATGTAAGCTGACATGTTGTTGGGCATGTATGATGTAAATCTTGATTATTTGATAATATGAAGGCCTATGAGGCATGTTGATTGGTCATTATAGAGTTCTTAATGATCTTGTGTTGATTTTTTCCGCTGTGTTAACTCTTGTTGCATGGTTGCACAATTTCCATTGGGAAAACTCCTTCCATGACTACGTCAACTTTGGAAGCCCTTCTTTGTGTTTCATGATATTATTGTTCTATAGCTATAACTCTTCCTGAATCTCTGTTAGGATATCTTCATAAAATACATGTTGTCGTTAATATGTGAAAGATCATCTCTTTGGCTAGAAAACACATGATAAACATGTATCCTCTAGAATACCCCTATTTGTTGGATCATTATGAAAATATTCACAAGATTATGACTATGTATATATATGTTTACTCCTTTTCATATAATCGTGTTATAATATGGTCCTTTCCTGACATCATGATGTACATAAAAATGTATCATAAAAGGTACCTCCAATATAACTATTATTTTTCTTTGACATTACAATGTGTTTGCTCTTCTTTAACATTACTTTAACAACTAAATCATACTCATGTAATTCTACATTTTTTTCCATTTCTCTGAACTTCGTTATTCCGATTGTTCCTATCCTCATTGCATTGATGCACCATGTTTTCCTTTATTTTTGTCTTTATGTTTCCTTTTTATCCCTTTTGATTATACATCTGATTGCTCTGGGGTAAGATTATCTTTTTTTCAGTTATTTCTATGTATGTTGAGCTGTCATATGAGTTTTTCCTACTCGATGCTATCTTGCTCACATATCTACTTATGATGTGATATGTCAACCCTTTCATATAACCAACACTTTATCCTCACATACCTGGAACATTTATACATATTTTATCATTCTTACTCCCTTATCGGTGAATGTATATGAGTGTTCCTTCTTTGTGAAAATGAATGAGGTTTTCCACTTGATCCTTATTATGTATCTCCTTGTTGATCATTTAATATCTCAACTATATTGCTCATGCATCTTATAGTATTGCCACAACAACCCTCTTTTCTCATTTACTATTTTGTAACATTCATGTTGTCCTATGAATGAACCTAAATAGCATTTGTATAGTGATCTAGCACTTTCATTTCATTAGCACCTTATTATACTATGATACTAAAATGAAACTCTATATGCATTTCTTTATGAAACCAGAGATTACTATACCTGATACAATAGCATTTTGATATAAATACCTTGATGATTTAAGAACATTGATCTGTTCTTTGTATACATATGACTATTATATCTGATGTAGTAAGTGATGTAATCCTGCTCTCAATATTGGTCCTCATTCTATATTGTTGCTTTGTGTATTGCCCCTGTACCTTGCTAGCAATTGATCTATTCAATGTTGATGCTTTGGTGCTATGATCTTCACGTTCATCAAGTCTCTAACTTGGTATTTGTCTCTATATTTCTTATGAAACATCCACATTATGTTGCCCATATATATATATATATATATATATATATATATATATGCTACAACTCTCTATCATTGATGCTCTTTAAATACATTGTCCTTGTATTTCCTCTCTCTCTCTCTCTCTCTCTCACACACACACACACACACACACACACACACACTTATAATAGTTCATGTCCATGCAACAGTAGGGAATAAAATGGAGATGCAAATTGTTCATCATTTCTATGTTCTCTACTTGTTTTGGACTCACTTTGGACACTCTATTGATTAGAGTATTCTAACACTTGATTTGACTTCATTTGCATATATGTTGACTTTATCCCAAATTCTACAATCTCATATTACTTTTTCCAAGCCATAAAACTTAAGACCAACCTAAACCTATAGTATTCTCATTTCTTAATCTTGAAGTTGTTCCTCAAATATGTCTTTGACCACCAATTTCATATAAACTTTTATTTATTTATTTTTCTTTCCAAACAAATTCTATAAGATTCTAGTTTGTACACCTTGTTGGATTTTGCATACCAAATGCTTAAATCATTTTAAAAGAGAAGAAGCAAAAGATAAAAATAATTAAACAACTTACAAATTTATTCATGTTGAAGGGGTTTAAGGTCACAAAATTTGAATTAGGGTGACACTCATAAACCAAGGTTGCACTTGTTTATTTCCCATAGTACTTCAACATTTTATACAATTCTTTATTCCATTAAGACAAGAAAGATAAAATATTACCATTATTCCATCTTGAAGAGACACCAGCAACCTTGCCCCATCTCCAAAATGAGTAATAATAATAATAAAGATTATTGAAAAGCCGCCAGTAACTTCAATGGCGAATAATGTCCAACATCAATGAACACAATTATTTGATTTAAACAGTAAACATAGTGCTTGGACGCCATTACACTTGAAGATTTCCGCATCTTTTAACAAAGTTGATGATATATTATTATTATTATTAATATTGTTCAGTGGGGTCGTCAGCTATGTAATAATTTGGCGAGATCATTAAATTTTTGGAGGAATTTCATTAGAACAAATTCTAAAAGCATTAAGAGATGATGACCCATTATAGTTTTATGCTTTCGGTGGAACTGTCCGCCAATTATGCAGCTGAGCGTATTTTTCTATAGAAAGAAAACAATCAGATAGAACAAGGAAATTCCAGTTCTAAATCAAAAGTGGATAAACTGAAGATAAGGGCTACAGTACAATTATTGTACAAGATTGTGTACGTTATCTTAACCCAACAAGATTTTGGAAATATGGATTGCTGCTTCACACCTCTGATTTGGCAACTTACTTTTTTGTCATAGAAATCTTATGGCGGTTTGATATTTTAAGTGCCTTCCCCCCTCACCCCCCCTTTTTTAAATAAAGGCTCACCATTTTGTTGGAATTTATTTTAATGGTGAAAATAGTATATTATTGGGTCAAGATAACGTATACAATCTTGGAATTTATGTACGTCTGAGTTGGCCTAGTGGTGGAGAACTTGTGCTCTTGAAAGAGAGGTCACAAGTTCAAATCCCACTGGGGGGTAGAGTATGTACGCCTCGTTTGTAGCATAATGGATGTCTCCCGCAAGGAGTACAGGGTAGTCCCATATTACGGTGGTCTACATGAATACAATACCTTTGCCTTCCATACTTTGTGCATAAAAAACTAAAAAAATCATTTTCTTTCCTACATTATTTTTTAAAGAAAATTCTAAAATTAAATGTTTGACAAGGGACAAAGCATTTCTAAGTTGGTGGGGTGATTTCTTGCCCCACCCATTTTTTACCCGCTTAAATATGCAATGTTAAAAAGTAGGAGTTCCTATTTTGAAAGAGAAGATTCCAAATAAACTTGTAACCAAAATTTTTTGTTCATGAGACCACCCTCTTCATAAAAAATAGAGCTTAAGCTTTTCTAATGGGACTCCTACCTAAGTCTTGCTAAGTGCAAGGTTTTGAGATCATAAGGAACGATGTTGGGATTGCCCTACACACATTTTGTGGAATGGATACCCCTTACTCTTTGACTCTTAACTGAAGAGGTTTCATCTTAAGACTCATGCTCCTTTATCATGTAGCTCAAACAA
Source organism: Thuja plicata (assembly GCA_018584345.1). NCBI lineage: Eukaryota > Viridiplantae > Streptophyta > Pinopsida > Cupressales > Cupressaceae > Thuja > Thuja plicata. The sequence continues at coordinate 1,020,835 of MU227229.1, forward strand.
TTTTGTGGCTGAAGATCCCTCCATATTTTTAAAAAAAAAAATGGCATTACCCTCCATCCTTTTTCTTGTATTTTGGATTAGGTTAGTGTATAATTGTGTGCTTATGTACACATTGCCTTCAAACGTCTTTAAAACTTGTTTTGATTTTCAGTTACATTCTTGTTTATAGATAAGATTGGTTTTACTATATGCAGGTTGAATTTGATTTCATCATTATGTGAAATTGAGTTCTAGAATAAATTTGTTTTGTGTCATCTTCTTCTTAGAAAAGTTAATTCATATGAGAAACATGTTAACCAATAGATAATCAATAATCACATTAACTAATATTTAATAAAATGGTGAATTGAAATACTTATAAGCACTCAAAGCAACATATATAAATATGACCTATGCATATCGTGAAACATAGTGAGAAATATAATGTATATAATACTCAAGGCACAAATGTGTAGGACTGTATCTATGGACCAAATATTGCCCAAGTAGTGGGGATCCTTACAAATTTCAAGAATAGTATTGGATAAGTACATTAGGATGTACCAAAGAGGATCTTCAAATATTTTGAGGTATCTTTGAGAACTTTATTTGTTATGATGGTAAGGAGATCAACACTTATTGGCCATTAAAATATTATGGATTCTAATTGGGTTGGGGATGTTGATAGTGAGAGATTCATAAGGGAAAGGAAAAAGGTGGAGTACATGAAATATAATCATGCTTGTAAGGAAGTCATTTGGTTTAAGTGATTAATTTTAGATATGAGGCTAATTCCCCGAGCAATTATAGTTCTATGTGACATTCAAAATGTCATATGTTTAGGGAAAAACCTAATCTTTCATGTTAAAAAAAATATTAATGTCCAATACTATTTTTTCATGACATGTTATAGGATGAGAGGATGATGCTGAAGAAAATTGACACTTGGTAGAATTTTGTAGATGCATTACTGAATTCAATAAGCATTGAAAAGTTTAGATGGTGGTATGAGTTTATGGACCTCTTAGTCCCTAGCCATCAGTTTAAAACTATTGGTACTTCCTTTGCTCTTGAAAAATGTTTTGAACTGTGAGAGAATGTTAGGAAAGTTGTCTCAACCTTGCTTCTAATGTTGAGTATATGAAGATTATAGTTTTTAAACTATGAAACATTAAAAATTAATGTATGGTTTTAAACTTTATTCTTGTGTAAAATAAATTTTTGGGTTGTTTAGTATCACTTGTAAGGTACCAAGTGTGTACATATTTTTAAGATCTACAATTTATACAAATAGGCCCCAACAATCTCCCAAACTAAAAGTTACTACCTCGAAAAGTTGGGCCTCTTACATTGAAAATATAAAAGTATACTAGACGTAGTAAAAAGTGTTGTAAGAGGGGATTACATTTGATTATCCTACGATGCATGTTACAATACACTATAAGACATATTTGAATGAAGATAATAAATTTAAAATAGAACACCCAAGTTGGTGAGTGGTTAATGATAGGTAGAAGTGCAATATAGTATTTTCAGCATATTCATTCATCTTGGAATTTAGGTGATAAATTTTTAACTATGTATTTGGGCACAATTTTTTGGTGGATTTAGCTCATGGTTTCTTAATTACTATTTGGTGTACTACTTCTCCTATTAATAGTTTTCTTTAGATGGAGGTATTAATGGTGAGTTTATATGTACTATTATACTGTAAAAACACTCTTGATCTTTCATTGGTGATACTGTTGTAAATGATTTTTTTGCAAGTTTATTGTAGCTATGTGTATATTGTTGAATAATAAATTGTGTTTCTTTGGAGTGTGAATTTTTTTCTCCAATATTAATTCTCAAATTTCAAACTTATATTACAATATTTTAACAAACAATATCCACATTGAACAAATTTCTAATAAAATACCATAGCTCATTTTTTAATGGAAATACTCACCAATTATATTAATTTAATTAACAAAATACATATAGTAGAGATTAAAGTGGGAGGAAAAAACACCCCTTCAACTCACGTAGATATTGTCCTAGAGTAATATGGGTCATGCCCAGAAGAAGAAAGCATCATAAAAACAAAGTCTTTTTTAAAACCATTAAAATGGGCCTAGTCCAAAAGAGAAACACCCTTAAGCAGTCAAGGCAGTAGTTGACATAGGTGGAGGGTTTGGTTCATCCCTCTTTCCCCATCCTGGTAGTGGTTCTGGATTATAGTCTAGGATGGTCCAACCATCTGCATTATCTTCCTCATCATCCTTATCCTCACGCCACAGAGAGATGGCTAACGCCAATCTAGGGAAGCCTTTTGGAAGAAGAAGGCCAACCCAACACATCATCCCGAGAAGGCCAACCAACAGAAGTTGGCGGAGCCCAAGTTGGAACGTTAGCGAACGCCCAAATAGAAGGAGAACCTCGAAGGAATGGAGGAACTGCCAAACTACGTGGCGAGAACTGGCACTGAGGAGAACGACGAGGAGGAGGCCGTGAATGTGAATATGCTCACCTTCTAGAAGGAACCCATCAATGTCGCCACCCACGAGAAGTGTATAGACCACTAGAAACAAAATTCTCAGGAGGAACCCTAGCCACCATGCAGGGAGCATTTCCCCAATGCTGCAATAATTCTTGCAGATGGGCCACCTCAAGGGAAAACTTATCTGCCTGGACCTAAATCTATAACATGACATTATTTCATATAAAAGATTTAGAAAATATAGACATGTTAGCATTAATAAAATGTGTGAGAAAACCACCACATTTATGTCTTTCCAAAGAGAAAAAAGAATCTCCATCCTAAAAATGTGCCCAAGATGAAGGAAGGGAGAGGGAAGTGAGGGACAATCTTCGAGGAGAACCATATGCCACGAGAACATGTTGGGGTGAAAAGGGGAAAATAAATCATGGATCCATACCCAATAATTCTGAGCTCGATGAAAAAACCAGAAGAGGTGAAGAAAGGACTCAACTTGACCACTGAAAGAACAATGAGGATTTGGGATACCCAAATGATTAAGACAAGAACCCAAAGGTAAGCCTTGAAAAAGAATATGCCAAGAAAAATGTGCAATTTTAGGTTCTATAATACTAGACCAAATTGCAATGAAACATAGTCTCCATGTAGAATGAGCGGACTGCAAATGCTAACGGTGGTTCAAAACATCCACCATGGCCAAGTGGTGTGAAATCCATTGGTAGTCTTGGCGAGGTTTGTATCTATGGAAAGCCATTTCTGGGTACCACCGCCAATCCTTTCACCAAGGTGTAAGACTTGTTATACCAATCTTATGCAAGAGATCTCCTGACAAGAGAGAAATCAACAGCTCAAAAGTGTCTCTATCATATTGGGTCAAGAGAAATTGAACTTGTGCATCCTCCCAAGTAAGGATAAACATAGTTGACCTACAAAAAAGGTCCTTTAGGGTTTGAAGTCCATGCTTTTGAAAGCACAGAGTATGATTGCATGGAATCTGAGAAAGAGGGAGACCTTGCATTTGAATTAATGGGGACCACCATAGGTTGTGCTGGTTGAAAGACAAGCCATCATTGAAACCAGAACCATGTCAATTGAGTCATGGATTGGCCACTTCCCAAGCAAGCCAAATTCTCTTGGAAATGAAGGAACCCTAAATTTGAACTAGTTCCCACATGAACAAAAGGTTTTGAAAACCAATGTCTCTCCAGGCTGGGTGATGTGAAGGAAACCCATAAGAGATGCAGTGTTGAAGGATAATATTATAGGCCTCATCGTCGAAAACACATCAAACCAACCATTTAATACAAAGAGCCTACCCTTTCCTATGTGTATAAATGAGGCCAAGACCACCAGAAAGCCAATGTAGGCAACAATATTCCCATGCCACTCGATGAAAACCATGTTTCTGAGTATCACAAGCCCATAAAAAATATTGCAATAGTCTCTCAAGATTAGATCATAGGCTGCTTTGGAAGGAGACCAATAGGAGGAATAATAAACATGTGTAGCTACGAGAATCTTAGGACAAATTTGAAACTTGCATACAAATGAAAGAGGCTTGGTCAACCAATAGGCTAGCTTGGACTCAATTTTAGCAAGCACCGCATTTCGAAGCTCTATAGCTGAGAAATGAAAGGAAAATGGTATTCCCAAGAAGAAGAATACTTGACCATGTTGGATCCATTTCCAATCATACTATAAAATTCATTGGAGTGCTAGCAGGAATGACTGTCTATAGCAAAGGGTTTTATGTCATTGAATGGATGAGCCAGAAGCCAAACAAAAAGTGTCCAAGCATTAAAGATCATGGTGGACATTATCTTGATCCTCAATTAAAGTAGGAAAATAGTCATAAGAAAAATGGTCATTGACAAGATAGATGGGAGAATTGGGAAGATAAATCTCATGGACATGGCATGTATAAATTGTTGAAGCAAGCAAGTAATCAAAGTCTTCGGCAACAAGAACACACAATGCAACAACCAAAGAGAAACCTTTCCTAATAGATCTATGAAAGCCTAAATTGGTGGACTGTCGACCATTAATTGTAATACAAGCACTGACATCTTCGAAAAAAAATTGAACAAAAAGCACAAAGTGGGGGCCGAAGCCAAGAGTTTTTAACATGGTTAAAATAAAAGGCCACATTAAATAGGATCATAAGCTTTTTCAAAATCAATTTTGAAAAAAATAGCATTCTGCCGAGATTGGCGAGCCCATTCCATACCCTTCCAGACAACAATAATATTATCTAGAATAAAGAGAGATTTAATGAAGCTTGTTTTCTCAGGACACACAATCTAAGACAGAAGATGGTGAATTTTTAGAGCCACATATTTAGCAATAATCTTGTAAGACACATTTATCAAGGTAATAGGGTGCCAGTTGCATATACCTTCTAGATCTGCAAAATTAGGTATGGACTTGATATTTCCCTTTTTGATATCAGAGCCAAAAGAGCAAGTTTGAAAGGCTTCTAGATAGACATGGTGAGGGTATGGCCCAACACAATCCCAAAGACCTTGTAATTTTTAGAGGGAAATGCATCACAACTAGGGGATTTGTCATCAACCATGGAGAAAGTGACTTCCTTAAGGTCTTGTATAGACAAGGTCTAGTCAAAAAAGGCCCGTTGGGATTTTGAAAAACGATTAGGAATGACTACTAGACACTCCTCTAAGGCTTGTTGACTAGTAGGAGTGGGAACATGAGCTATAAAAACTCTCTGGTAATGATCTACAAAATCTTGCAGAATGTCTGGCAGTTCAATAAGCACGAAAGTTCCCTCCTCGATCATTTTAATACTAGGAGGAATGTCTTGGGCGCAGAGAGGTAAAAAATTCTCTACTGGCTCGATCTACCACTTTCAGCCAATGCAATAATGTCTTTAGCTGGGCTCCTCTAGCAGCATAAGTTTCAACAACCTTCTTTTGGTGACGAAGAGTTTCCACCTGAATCTATAATTTAGTTGAAAAAGGATGAGCTACCAAGCTCTCAATAGTTGCACACAAATTCTTGGTGGTTCATGCATAAGAATGATGACATAAATGCACCAGTTGTTTTCCATAACAACAAATAAATTTAGTGGTGTGAAGAATGGCATCATTCCACCACAAAAATCCAACTCATAGGTTGTGTGGGTCGAGGTTGTAGGTTCCAAACTCTCTGAACGTGGGCCGAGGAAGGCGGATGAGTCAGAAATGAGGTGTTAAAAAAATTAAGAATAAGACGAAAGTGGCAAAGAAGCACACCATTCTATGAAAAAATTAATAGGAAAGTGGTCTGATAAGGTGACATCAGATAAAGGCAAGACTGGAAAGGCTAGCTCTATCCCATAAGAAAAAAAAGATTGAGAGGAGATAATAGCATGATACAGGCATTTAAATACTCTGTCAGAACTAGCCCTAAAATTATTCCAGGTATGCCAAACTGCATGTGGGAGGCAACGGTCAGCATTGGGATTAAAAAAGGCCCAATTTATTGCACACGTAAAACCAAACCTCTTATTCTCCAGTTGTTCAATGGAATGGTGTAATGCCATCCTTATCAGAGGCCACCTCAACCATATTAAAGTCACCACATCAAACCCAAGTGGATATCGGTAATGATTCAACAATACATCACCACACGTAAGCTCTTTCCACGACATCATTAGAGGCATAAATATTAATAACACCAAAATGGTGATAGTCAATTTTCATAAGAATCCACACTAGCCTATGCATGGGGTCCTCACCATGGTCTATTATTGCATTCTTCCAATGTGGTGCCAAAAAGGTTACCACCCCTCCTCTACCAGCTTCATGGGTGGAGGAAATAATTAAACTATAAGGCTAAATAACACAACATGCAGTTGTAAGGAAAAAACTAGCTATCTTAATCTCTTGAAGACACAATACATCGGTTTGAGGAAACCTATGATGAACATCTCGAACAAAATATTTTTGAGAGATGTCAGTAAGACCCCTTACATTACAGGATATGAAGCTCATGAAAAACCATCATTTATGGTATCCTCATCCCCAAGAGAGGAGAAACTATTATGTAAAAATCAGAATCTGATTGAAAAGAAGGGTAGAGATCTCTTGGGAAATTCTATCTTTTTTTAGGGTCTGCATTGTCTATCTCATCGCGCCTAGGTGGGCTACGAGAGTGATGATACAATGAGCCTGCACTATCCAGTGAAGGAGGTTGTGGAGCCATGGCTTCCATGGTAGAGCCATGACAATCAGTTGATGAAAGAGATTTCCCCTAGGCACCAGGATTTGAAATAGCATGAACTAGAGGACTGGCCTTGGAAACCTTGGCAGAGACTTGTTCCTAGGTTGGCAAAGTTGAGACCGGTGAAGCCTATTTAGGTGTGGAAACCACAAATTGCTTACCTTTTCGGACCACCATAGGCCAACTGACATATTGTTTTGAAGACTCAAGCCCTCGAGAAACAATTGACTCCTTAGGAGGAGGCTTGGTTTTAGTCACTGTCAAAGGGCAATCCTTAATTTTGTGCTCTACAAAATGACAACAGAAACATGTAGTGGGAAAATTCAAATACATTACCCATTATGAGAAACATTTCCCACCAAATTGAATATCAATAGCCTCCCTAAGGTCATGGGCAAGATCAATTTCAACACAAACCTTCTTCTGAGGGTCAGCATGGTAAAAACACTCAGGCTCCAGACAAACAACCCAGCCTAAGGTCTAGGCAATATTTTGCAAAAAATGCCAACATGGCTAAGGAAAGCCAGGAAATTTTTGGTCGTCAAATACTCTGAAGTCTCACGACCATGGATGGAAAACAAGGAGTGAAGAATGAACAAACCAAGGGCCATGTTTGAGAACACCCTCAACATGGGAAGGTTCCCAAAAGAGGAATAGAAAAACCATTTGGTCAGGTTTTGGACATCATCAAGGTGAAACCCATGTGGGAGCCAAGAATTGGTATTGCAATTCCGCAACACACTTTCATAAGGGACTCGACCAACAAAATAACCAATCAAAGTAAACTTTTCCAGCCATTCACAGGGTTTATCAAAATTTAGCAATGACAAAATTACATCAAGAGTGACAGAGGCCTTACCTCATGAAATATCTTGGGAACAAATCTCCCAGGTCTTTTTCTCGGAGGAGCCATGAACACCGAGCGCTAATGCTTCAACACTAGCAGCTACTGAAATGCAAAAACTAGTCATGGCCATAAAAAGCGGTTGTTTAATTCTCTCAATAAAGGCGGTATGTCTAGATTGGTAGGGGAAGGCCGTACGACAAACCTAAAAAAACTATTTGAACACACTCATAATATTTATTTGGTTAGCACCATAACTCATTTTAATTTCAATTATCCTTTATTTTCTACTCCATCTTAGTTAATCAATTTCAAACTCAAATTAACATAAAATCTTATTATTTATTACCCCATTAAACATCTAAAGTAATATGTTATTTGAAAACAAAAAACCATCTTGCCTACTATGGTATTTTCCATAAATATAATGAAATGTATGGCATCATGACTCTTTTATAGTGTACTTTGTAGCAATCTAAACCGAAAACTGTGTTTTTGAGAGTGTGTGGTATGGTTCTTGTTACAATAATGTTTGAATCCCACACGTATATATCATTCACATTCATCTCCCCATGTGGCTATTTATATGGATTCGTGGACCGACATTAATCATGACTTGGACTATTAAACGGGGATACAAAGTGTAATTTTAAGTATATATATATACACTTCATTTTGTTTTAAAACAACCTTATCTTTGAAGGTTATTGCGAAAAAGGGAGTTTATTATTAGATTTTTATGATTTTTATTAATGATTTGTTTATGTTGAAGGTAATAATATTAATATACGTGTTTACGTGTTCCAATTTTTTAGTTGATAAGAAGTAAATCAATGAAATAATATAATAAAAAATTTAAATTGGGTTTTCTAATGTAGATTTTTTTGTCAAATCTATTTCAATTTTTAAAATCACCTTATTTATTACTTCAATGAAATATTTATGAATAGTTTTATTGTTCGCATAATTTATTAGAGTGTCAATATGACAGAATAAAAAAGTCACATTGATGACTCTAGCAATAGTAAAACAATGTTTGTAGTGAAAGGAAAGTTGCCATGGAAAGTTGTCATTTATGATTGCATAAGGAAGAAAACAACTATCTTATCCTATTTGTTTTTATGAAATGGACAAGAATGATGGTGCCATTGTATAGGTACACCTCTTAGCATAAAAATCATTTTCTTTGACTTTTCCTTCGATGCACCTATTCAATCTAAATAAGAGGTATTTTCATAGACTTGTGACTTTATTGTATTTAATTATAAGCTTGTAATCAATACAAACATTATTTTTTACTAGATATTGGACTTTGACACCTTAACTTTTTGAATAAAAGGTGTGTATGGTCGGAAAGTTAAGCTATTTCAAACTTGATATGATAGAATACCAAGTTAAAATTTAACATTCAATATAGAAAAAGACTTTTCTATAATCACATTCATGTACTTTAAACTAAATTTCAAGAACATTGAAACATTCATGTCCAACAATCTTAATTTTGGCATATGTTGGTATTTTCAAACACGTAATGTTCTTCTAAAAAATCTTATTTGGTATGGAGATTTTATGAGAAGATTTCCCCCAGTGTTTGCATCTATCAATCAATTGCATCCTATGCATATTACAGACTTATTATTGATAGAATGTTGTTACAATTTATCCTTATGTGATCTTTGAAATGTATGGATGTATGATGTACTTATCATTAATTGAATTTTGTTACAATTTATGCTTCTAAAAAGTCTCATTTGATATGGAGAATCTATGAGAAGATTTTTTCCCAGTGTATGTGTCTATCAATCAATTGCTTCCTATGCTATTGCTAACTTTAAATTGACTGAATGTTGCTACAATGTATCATTATGTGATATTTGAAATGCATGAATGTATGATGTACTTTTAATTGACTGAATTCTGATAAGTAGGAGATATCTTCCACAACAAGTCAAATTATGATATTTCTATTAGGATTCAACTGTGTAGTTTTCAGAGTCAAACTCATTGACCCATGTTTCATGAGTTGGTTCACACGAACCCATCTCTCATTAGAATTAATTGAACACTTAGCACTCATTGCATCTAGGTGATGCTCACAGAGGTGAAGCATTGGGACTTCCCAGGAGGTCTCCCATCCCAATACTACTCCATCTCGAGTGCGCTTAACTATGAAGATTCCTCCATGGTTAAACCAACTCTACTTGCAACCTCATTTGGGGTGGGGTTGCAAGACGAGTGGGTTTAACCATGGAGGAAAATTTGTAGTTAAGTGCACTCAAGCTGGAGTATTACTGGGATGGGTGACCTCTCGGGAAGTCCCGGTGCTTCAACTCTGTGAGCAACACCTAGATGAAATGAGTGCTAAGTATTCCATTCATTCTCATGAGAGATGGGTTCGTGTGAACCACTAATCATGAAATATGGGTCAATGAGTTTGACTAAAAAAACTACACAGTTGAATCCTGATAGAAATATCATGATTGAATATTGTTATAAATTATCCTTCTCAAAAATCTCATTTGATATGGAGAATTTATGAGAATATTTTCACCTGGTGTATGTGTCTATCAATCAATCACATCCTATGCATATTGCAGACTTATAATTTATTGAATATTGTTAAAATTAATAATTCTCAAAAATCTCATTTGATATGGAGAACCTAGGAGAAGATTTTTTCTTAGTGTATTTGTCTCACAATCATTTCCATCCTATGCATATTACAGACTTATAATTGATTAAATGTTGTTAAAATTTATCCTTATGTGATCTTTGAAATGTATGAATGTATGGTGTACTTATCATTGATTGAATCTTGTTACACTTTATCCTTATGTGATCTTTGAATTTTTCATCTCTTATTACAAGATCTTGATCTTCATTTGAGGTTCAACATATGCTATTGAAGATCTAGCCATTAGTGAGGCCTACTATTACAAAATTTTCAATGTCAATATGACATGTCCTATCATTCCTATAATATATGTATTCAATTTTTTCTTTTTCTTGTGAATTTAGTTGATTTAGTCTATCAATGGCATTTACATAATTAATATCATGACACATAAAGATTAGATTAAATATAAAACAATCAATTTAAATTTTTTTCTATCAAACTAGTTTTTAAAGTCTATTTATAAAACATCTAAATCATATTTCTCTTCCCACAAAACATTAACATTTCAAGTAACATTGATGAGGCCAAAACCCATAAATTCAAGAAAAGGTCAATAAATGGTTGAGACTAGCCTGATAAAATTATACAAACCCTCATTGTGGACAATCTTTTTCTTCTTCCTATGATTTCCTTAACCACCAACCTACTTACACCTAACTCCAAGGGTTTCTCTAACCACCGAAAGAAAGTGTACAACAAATCCACGACTCTACCTACAAATTGGGAAGGAAGAATGAGACATAAGCCATTGATCAATACATTGCTTATGAAATAAATTTTTACATTCCAACCAGACCGAAAAAATTTGTTCATCTACACAGTCTTATAAGCATAAGGGGTAGAACATAATTTCCAAAATATCTGCCTAAACATCTTCATTACTATTGGAATTGGTTCTGTGAGAGGTATTGACATTCATGTTTTGTCATTGATGTCAACATATGTTTCAGATAGATTGGTTATCACTGGTACAGGGAAGACTGACATAAGTGCAAAGACATTGTACAGGATTTTAGAGCATGTGAGCAAGGAGATGTATACACGGATGAGAAGTGATCATATCTAAGGTCGCTTGGCTTGATCTTACTATTGGAATAAGTTACAACTTTTTTTGTGAATATTGGGTACATAACAGTGACAGAGAATTGTGACAAAGTTGATCCCTGAGTTTTAGAGATAACTTGGATGCGAGCACGAGTTTATATTTGCAAACTTAAGGCATGGTAGAATACATGTTGGAGAATGTTACTTGTTATTTTTGGGTCATTGTTTTCTTTGTGATGTTAGCTAAAGCGTGTGATATTGCGAAGATCTATTTGTGGTCGACTACTGTGATGAAACATGTTTAGAGGATGACAAGCGTGGATTATAGATCTTAGAGTATAATTGATGAGTTGTAATTGATGTTTACTTGTGTAAGGTACCGTGTGTATCTTAACAAGGGTCTATATAATTATTTGTACATTGGGGAAGTCTTAACAAGCCAACCTAATTGTTTATTGTAAACTTGTATAAAGAAGAGTTGTTTCTTGATGAGATAAGTGTGGTTGTGAAAAGTGAAATCTACGAGCTTGTATTAGTGAAGTCTATTGGATGTAGAGAAGAGGTAGTATTTTGATGAACTTCATTCAAACTGTTTAAGCAAAGAAAGTTGCTATCAGTTAGTTCAATAGTTACTGTTACTCCTATATCTATATTTCAGACAGCGAGTAGAAAGGGTGGGTTTAACCTTCGCATTTGGGCAATGTGCCTGGGTAGTGATCCTTTTGTTTCTCTTGACTCCTAACAGGGTGTGTCCTTTAATAGGGACTGTGTATTGTATGTAATAATCAACTCCTAACAGGGCTAAATCTCCTAACATGTATACAATACTTTCAGTGCATTATTTGTCGGTGCTAATTCCCACTGGGGTTTTTCTCTTAACATGGTTTCCTCGACAACAAATTCTTGTGTTATGGTGTTACATTTGATGTGTTCATATTTTCATTGAGTATCTAGTTTATAAATTGTGAAGTTTAATTTATTTGGCTCACAACGGATTCACCCCCCCTCTCAGTTGTGTTGGTGGACTATTATTGCTAACAATTACTTCTTTAGGCGTAGCCTATGAAGAGTTGGGTAAATTGAAATGAGTAATGGATGATTTATTTGATGCCCATGGCACAAACCAAAACACATATAAAAGCTACTAAGATTCTCACTAAATTTTATTTAAAAGAACCCACCTCTGGTCATAGTTGGATCATGTCTTTCAATATAATTTTTTTAGAGAATTGAAAAAATTTAAAGTCTATAGGTTTTCATACTTAGGGCAAGTGCCTATGCAGTTTCTTAGTTTATTTTTCCTAATAGCTACTACTCAATATTTTTAGCATAAATTTGTGGATCTAGTGGCCCAATGATTTTCAAATTTTACTGCTTAGTTTTTAGCAACCATCATAAATAGTACATTTAAATAAAATTATTAATAATTATTTTGTAGATAAAATTTTGAGAAAAAATAGAAGGAAAATACAAAAGAGGGAAATCAATTTGTGGAGCCATGCGTGATTTTTATCAATAAGTAGTTGTTGCTTATTTCAGCCTCTCCCCCTCCCCCCCTCTTTTTAATTTTGAAGTAGTGTCTACTCCAATGAAGTAGGGAAATATTCAAATTTATCCATTTTTCGTGATAAAATTTTGCATAGGAACACTTCAACTGCTTAAATTTAAGCAAAAATTGCATAGCACCTGCATGGAGACGTGAGGGTTAGAGCTTATTAAATTGTCTAAGATGGCTCACAAATATTTTGTAGATTTTAAAATTAAAATATATATCATTTGATTTCAAAGCTATATGAAAAAGTTACGTATTATTATTTTTAATCTATATTAGTAGTCGATTGTATTCATCAAATTCAATTAATCAATTGTTTTGCACCAATCAAAAAAATTATTAATATTGTTTTAACAATAAAATTATTTCTATAAAGTTAAAATTATATTTTTAAATATAATAAATTAGAAAATTTATTATCTACAATTTTATTGGTTTAATAAATTATATATTTTAGGAACAATTTTATGGGATTTACTATTTTGAATGTTTTTTCTTTGAAGTGTCTTGACCCTAGGTTTTCCATCTCTAATCATAGAGATGCTAGGTTTTCATGTTTTCTATGCTACCTATTGTGTGCGATTTTGTTAGCCACAAACCTCAAAGAGACATTAATACAAGCAATCAAATCAATTTAATATGTAAACTAGTTAGAAACACAAAATGAAAGACTCATGAATGTCTCACCGCTTTCTATTCCTAAGGACATTTAGCTCTCAATTGCAAATTGAGCTCACGGTGACAACTTTGTAAATGAAAATGAATGATATCATGAAGATCTAAGCTATGATGAATGTAGATTTAGGCTAAATGATTCAAAATGAATTCAACATTATAACACTACCAAAATGAAATTGCTATGATGGATGCACAAACTATACAAATGTCTTTCCTTGAATGATAATGGATGATTAAAACAACGTTATGCCTATTCTTGAATGAAAGTGGATGATTTGCACTAAGAACACATTCTATGTATATGATTTTTAAAGGTCCTGGGGGTGAGTTTATGATTAACCATAATCAAGATGTGGTTGGAGTTAGGCGTCCATGATGTGTCCAAGACAAATGGTCAAGATTGTCTTATAAGAATGGATGGTCAAGATAGAAAAGGCTTTGAGTGATCCATGTGAGCTTGTCCCTTGTCTCCCATTGGTTGATTTTAATTTTTCATTTAGTGTAGGTAGGTGAGAGATTTTAGGAGGTAAAAAATTCAAAATAATTAATTAAATTAACCATGTGTGATGTTGAATACATTGGATTTAATTAATTAAAGATAAACTATATAATCAAATATTAAATTTAATTATATAGTAGATTACTTTTGATTTAATTAAACCAATGGATTCAATTTAATTAAGATTTATTGTTGACCATTTTTCATGTGTATACAATTTTCCCCTCTTTGAATCACCATGTGAACAACTTGTTGGTTCAAAGAATGCTCTGATTTTTGGTTTGATGCTTCGATGATGTGATGTCGACCTTACTGATATGATAGTGATGATGATGTTGATTTGATATAATATCCTTGATTTGAAATTTGATCTCTTTAATGTCCCTGTTGGAATTGTTTTTGTTTGACGTGTTGACATTCATATTTTGTCATTGAGTCAACATATGTCTCAGTTGGATGAATCAAAAGTCTCAGAGAGATTGGTTACAATAGGAACATGCAGGACTCACATGTGTGTATGAACAATGTACAAAGTGTCAGAGTACACGAGATTACATTTGTGTAGAGGGAGGAGTATATACCTTAATTCTAAGGTCACAGATCATTACCTTGTTCTTTGCATGAGTTATAGTTGAGCTAGTAACGACTGGCTACAGAGAAGTGATGATGGAGATAGTCTCTGTATTTTTAGAATAACTTGGATGCGAGTATGATTTGTAATATGTGAGGTTAAGGAATGAAAAATGACACATGGGATAACATTCTATGAGATTCATGGGTCACTAGGATCATTTTGACATCAAATGTGGTGTGTAGACATGCGAAGACCTATTTGAGGCTGACCAAAGGAAAGTAACATGTTCAGTGAATGGAAAACATGGATTACGGATCTTAGATCATATTTAATGATTTATATTTGTTGTAAGATACCGTGTGTATCTTAGCAAGTGTCTATGTAATTATTTGTGCATTGGGGAAGTCCTAATAGGCCAACCTAGTTTCTTATTGTATCTTGTATAAAGTAAAGTCATTCCTTGATGTGGTTGATGAGGAAAATGGTAGAGATGTTGTGATCTTGTGGATGCAAGATCTACTAGATGTAGAGAAGAGATTATGTTAGTTATGTACTTCATAGGAACTATATAGGAAAGACAAGTTGCTATCAGTCAGTTCATTTATTGTTGCTATACCTATACTTGGACAGTGGATCCAGGAGGTGAATTTAATCTTCACTTTGGGAAATGTGCTCGGGCAGTGAGCTCACCATTTCATTCAACTCCTAATAGGGTTGAGTAGACTCCTAATAGGGTATGTCCTTTAATAGGGACTTTGTAATAATCAACTCTTAACAGTGCTAGGTTTCCTAATAGGGACACAATATTTCTAGTGTATTATATTATGGGTATCATTCCCACCAGGGTTTTTCTGTTAACAGGGTTTTTCTTGACAACAAATACTTATGTTATGGTGGATTTATCTTGTTCTTGTGGTTTCAATATTTATTCAAAATTACATTAAGGAACTGGTTTAAAAGATTTAAAGTTTAAGACTCTAGCACACAACTGATTCACCCCCCTCTCAATCGTGTTAGTGCACTTTTATTCCTAATAATTGGTATCAGAGCTTGTAGTCCTCTAAGAGAAAGATTAATATCTTGAGGCGACCAAGAGATGACTTACTATAGGAAGGAGAGTCCAAAATTTGAAGCTGAAAATTTTGACAGTTGGAAGAACAAGATGAGAAATCATCTGATCTTCTTGGGAATTGATTACTAGATGATTACAAAGAAGGATAAACCGATCAAGACAAAAGATGAATTAGGAAGTACTATTGATGAAGAAAATAATTTTTTTTCTTGCAATATGGTTTCAAGAGAATCACTGATAAGGGCACTCTCTGAGGTAGAATTTATAGAGGTTAAAGATCTTGATTCAGCTCATAAGATCTAGACAAGGCTAGAGGCTCTATATGAAGTAGATCAGTACATTAAGCAGAAAAAATTGCAGAATTGGAAGGCTAAAATAGAGAATCAAGGATGTGAGATAATGAGAATGTCAAAGTATATGTACAGAGGATTATAGAGATTGTTATTGGAATCAGAAACTCAAGAGGCACATATACTGAAGATGAAGTGAATGCAAAGATTCAAATATCCTTGACACCTTCCTACAAGACTAAAGTGAAAGTGATAGAGGAGATCATACCACTGACACAAAATTTCAGCAAAGAGGTCTTGATTGCTAAGTTGACCACCTTTGAGACCACAGAGTTACATGATGGATTACCCAAGGTAGAGTTTGCATTTAAGCCTATTGTTCATAATGACAATAAGAATTTATCAAGCCTTTCTAGCACTAGAAGAGGTAAACAGAATGTAAAGCTTGGAGAATATGCTGATGATTGGGAAGAAATAGAGGAATAAGAAAGGAAATTGAATGAAATTGTGGCTCTAATAGCATAAAGGGAAAAGAAAGGTAAGGGTAAATTTGAAGGAAAATTACCCCTGGAATGTTTTTCTTGTAATAATATTGGTCATTTTTCATCTAGATGTCCTACAAGGATTCCTAATCATGAGCCTAAGTATTATAAGTCTAAAAACTCCAAGGATAAAGAACGCTACTATGCTAGTGAAGGTGTGTTTGATGATGATTCTATGAATGATGATAATTAAATTGGATTTATTGTTATTAAATATGATGAACCCGTTCATGAAGAAAAAACCCTAGTCTCGCATGTTGAAAATAAATAAGAATGGATCATTGATAGTGGTTGTTGACATCATATGACTGGTGATAAAGATACGTTTGTTCAACTGGATAACTATGATGATGGTGTAGTCAGGTTTGGTGATAACACTCCTAAGTTGATTATTGAAATATGATCAATCTCTCTTGATGGAAAAGCTAACATTGATGATGTCTTACTTGTTGATGGACTTAAGCACAACTTGATGACTTTTGGACAACTTTTAGACAAGGGATACCACTTGCATTTCAAGGATGGGAAATGTACTATCAAAAGTTAGACAAGATATTTGATCGCATCAGGTACAAAGATAAGAGGTAATGCATTTCAGTTGAATACTATAGAGGAAAGATGCTTTGTTGCACAGATAGATGATAGTTGGCTATGGCATAGATTGTTCTGTCATATAAATTTTGATAGCATTGTGAAGGCCAACAACACTAATGTAGTCAGAGATTTGCCAAAAATTGTGAAGCCTACTAATACTATGTGCAGAGAATGTTGGATGGGAAAACAGACTAAGAGCAAATTTCAAAGGAAATCTTTTTTAGCAAAAGGAAAGTTGGATCTAGTACATACAGATCTTTGTGGTCCTACAAGGAATATGTCTTACTATGGAAAAATGTACTTTATAATTTTTGTTGATGACTATTCTAGGATGATGTGGGTTGCATTTCTTAGAGAAAAGTCTGAAGCATTTGATAAGTATAAAGTTTAGAATGAATAAGGTCTAAAGATAAAATGTTTTAGGTGAGACAAAGGTGGAGAGTTTACATTAGATTTGTTAAATGGTTACTGCAAAGAACATGGGATATACAGACAAAATTCTGCTCCTAGGACACCAGTTGAGGAATATTGTAAACTTGTTGGAACACCTATAGTTACTGGACGCAAGCTTACTGTTACTGATGAATCTCAAAATTTTTTTCAGAAAAAATATAGGTCCATGATTTAACACTACTACATTTGGGGCCAAATTTTGACAGAAGTTTCTGACAGGTAACTTTTTCATACGAATTTGGTGTTTTTTTTTGTAATAGGCCTCGATGATGTCGGTATTCTGATGGGTGTTTAATTGACCATCAGAACTCTGACAGATTCGGGGTATAAATTAAAAAAAAAGTGAAACAACCTCATCATTTTCATTTCGATCGGAGAGTGGGAGAAAAGGAGCGCCAACTAAGCGTGGGAGAAGGTATGTGATTTCTTCATCTTTCAAGCCTCTGGCATCATATTTGAATGCATTTCATTTTATTGTTGAGGGATTTTCTCTCTGAAATGACCGCATTCTACTGGTGTCATGCCCTAGCCAGTGCTTTATCTCTATTATTTGATGTTATTGGTGCTTGTGCTCAAGGATATCGATTCACTGTATTCAAATGTTTGGATTCACGTTTGTTGATATTACTGGCATATGTGTTTAATGATGTCATTATATATTTTTGTCACTGAAATGACCGCATTCTACTGGTGTCGTGCCCTATCCCATGCTTTAACTCCATTATTTGATATTATTGGTGCTTGTGCTCAAGGATATCAATTTTTTTGAAATGTTGACTGTGGTTATCAAATGGACAGCCTGTGAGCTTCTAGCTAGGCACCATTTGTATTGATAGCTTAGGGCATCAAATGTATTGTATCATTGATAGTTGAGACTTTATTAAAAGGAAATAGGAAAAAGAATGATTTTTATTTAGTTTCTCTATTTTGATCCCTAAGTGGCTTACAACCCTAGAGAAGTATATGCAGATTTACAGATCTAGTTGTAGGGTACATAGCAACTGATAATTCACAAGAAATCCATGCATCCAATTTGAATAACAATTAATATAAAGAACCAGGGTCCTCCAATGGCCCAATCATCCGGACCTTGATTGTCCCCTCAACTAGTGACCCTTCAAAACTGGGTTATCATGCAATCAGTAAGTGATCCTTCATTCTCCTAGTCTGCCCTGCATCCAAACATATTGGAAATATACAATACAATGATAACAAGTCTTTCACAATCCCCCTTCCCTCAAGAAACACTATCAACAAGTGACCCTTCTTCTTATCAGCCATATCCAATGTTTCATTGAAGTCATGGCCAAGAATGAAGGTTACCTTACCCATACCATTCATGGATTCTGAAATGTTGTTCCAAACTCCTGAAAACTTTTCTATTGCTTCTTGTTGCTTCTTTAAATACTTCTTCTACCACAATGTCCTCCTACCCCATCTTCTTGATC
>MU227229.1:1057200-1067692 GCA_018584345.1 Thuja plicata
ATCCTTTTACCCAATAAGCATTTTCACATTTAATCAGGTTATTCAGTATTATAGTTCCTTTACCTTCAACTGGACAAGGTGTATCATTACCCATTCTTACTATTCCACCATTATAATACTCAAAAGTGATAAACTTTTCTTTATCACCGGTCATGTCGTGAGTGCAGCCACTATCTATAATCTAGGTGTCATTCTTGCTAACCTTAGATATGAGTGCATTTTCTACATACCTTTCATCTTCATATGAATCATCCTTCACAACTACAAATACCATCTTGATATCTTCATGAGGTTCAGTGTCAGTATCTTCATCTTTGCAAGCAGCTAGGTAGCTAGCGTTCTTGCCTTTGTCCTTGTAGTCTCAGGTATCTCTTCTTTCTAATTTTCGGTAACCTCTGTAATATTTGTTATCACCTCTGTCATATTTCTTCTCAAAATATCTGTCATTACTTCTGTCATTTTTTTTTCTGTTAGGACATCTTGTAGCAAAGTGTCCAATCTCTTTGCAATTAAAGCATACAAGTGGCAACTTACCTTTGTATTTACTTTTGCCTCTCTGCATTCTTCTAGCCATAAGTGCTTCTATTTCATCTAGATATTCTTCTTCACTTTCACTTTCACTTTCACTATCTCTTCTAGATGTGTGTCTATGACTTGATTTGCTTATTCTCATAAAAGACATAAATGCAGACTCTAAGTTTGGTAAGACACTAATATCAAAGTTATTCATCTCAAATGAAATCAGTCTACCAATTAAAATATCAAGAGTAACTGTATTGTTTGCTACTGCTCTCATTTCTTGAATGGAAAAAACTCTAATAGCATATACAGGCAGTAAGTTTCTTAAGATTTTACTTACCACTGTATCCTCTTCAAGTGTACCTCCAACTCCTCGTATAGCATTGACTACTTCTTTTATTCTTGTGTTGTACTATGCGATGTTTTATCCTTCTTTCATTCTGAGATCGTCAAATTTTCCTCTAAGGATTTCTTCTTTGGCTCTCAGAACATTTGTATCACCTCCATGTACAAGCATGAGTTTGTCCCACATCTTCTTTGCAGTTTTGCAATCCTTGACATCTTCAAATTTAGCATCAGAGAGTGAGGAAGAAAGTTCTATAACCATGCAGTTGTGTTCATGCTTCTCTCTCAATTGATCTACTGTCAATACTCCTGTAGGTAACACATATTTAGTATCTAGGCATTGAGTAACATCATTACCAATACCTGATAAGTGGAGTCTTATCCTACTTTTCCATGAAGCAAAGTTGTCTTTGTTCAACTTGGGCACATCTCGTCTATTCATCTTGTGATCTTGACTTAGGTCTTAAAACCTTACTTTCTAAGAACACAAGCTCTGATACCAATTGTTAGTAATAACTGAGAGGGGATGGGGGGTGAATCAATGGCCTCAAAAATTTATCCTTTAAACATTAACCACCAATCAAATAAACCTCAGATTATTAAGTCCCTACAAGATGCATGCCGTGAAATACTTATAATGATTAATTGTCTGTCGATTTCCCTGTCTGTCCTTATTCTCCTTGATTACC
Source organism: Thuja plicata (assembly GCA_018584345.1). NCBI lineage: Eukaryota > Viridiplantae > Streptophyta > Pinopsida > Cupressales > Cupressaceae > Thuja > Thuja plicata. The sequence goes on from MU227229.1 coordinate 1,058,754, forward strand.
GATAAGCAGTATAACTATTTACTGAAACTCAATAAATAAGCAGAGTATACCGATCAACCCAGTGTTAGCTATGTCAGATACAAAACTATAAAGAAATGAATCATACACACATAACACATGAATTTATAGTGGAAACCCTGTTAAGGGAAAAAACCACTGGGACCGGTACCCCAATTTTTTACTCTTCTGAAGTGAGCCCTGTTAGGAGCCAACCCTGTTAAAGGTTACAAACACACTGTGAAGTGCGACCTTGTTAGAGGATTTTATACATAGAGTTTGTCACTTAGTATTGGGCATCTATTGCTACCATCCTTGAATCAGCCTCCTTCTTAGACTGTCAATAGGTATCAGGAAAATCCAATGCTACTTTCATGAATCAACCTTTTTGGCACTCCTTGGGATGTACCTCAATATATAGAAGACTGTTAAGTCCTGCTCTGTTAAGAGACTCGATGATTCAATGGTTAAACTGAAACACTATGAACTGTTTCTAATGCAACATTGAATTTTAGATTTTCAGATCTATTTAAGTACATTACCTCTCTTATCAATGTATCAATTCAATTCTTTGTACTCCACACTTTCTGCTCTGTGATGCTGTGCTTCACTGTTTGTCGGTGTCTGTAGAATTCTTGAGCTCTCCTTCAGCTTGATTGATCAGGACTGTATGAAGTAATTCTTCATTAGTTTCTCTTCAGCATCCTCTTTCTATTCACTCCCCTTAATCCCCTTTTCATGTGATACGAAAATGAATTAAGCTTGTCTCTTATATAGACATGATATTCACTGTTTATTGATTCTTGATTCTTGGCGTGAAAAACAATCTAGCCAATTTGATTTAAAGCATAACTCCAGATTTAATTCGTAGTTATCTTCTTGCCAAATATACAAATCTTATTTAAATCAATTACTTAACTCTGGTCGAATAAACAAAGAAAACAACCAGTTAAGTCTATCTTTAACTCTTGCCACCTAGATATTTTGTCATTTTCTGAACTCTCTATTCCATCGGTCAACTCTTCAGTTAGTTGTCGGTGACAACTGATAGTTTCGTCGACATGACTCCAGTTAGCTTTGGGATCTTCATCCGTCAGGCATCATTGGATTTTTACTCATTGGGCAAATTTGTTTTCATCTCGTCGGGTATCTTGTGGTTTTGCTTCATTAGGCAACACTGTCTTCTGCTCGTCGGGAATCACTGTGACTTTTCTTCTTTGCCTTTACCGATGGTGTGCACTCCGTCGGTGTTATCTATCACTTAGTGAATACTTGAATTTTATGCATTGCTGAAATCATAACCTTTGTTCCATTGATTCTCTGAAGTCTTTGGCATTATGTATGTGACTGTATAGATGATATAAAGTTGACATCAATGACAATACAGACCATTAACTGATTTAATGCGTTGCATTATCTTCAACTTAACATTATCAAACATTTATTCAGTTACATGTCATCAAGTTCATTTATTTTTACTATACCTATACTTAGATAGTGGATCCATAAGGTGGATTTAACCCTCACTTTGGCCAATGTGCTTAGGGAGTGAGCTCACCATTTGATTCAAATTCAAACTGTGTTGAGAAGACTCCTAATAGGGTTTGTCCTTTAATAGGGACTTTGTACTGGAGGTAATAATAAACTCTTAATAGTGCTAGGTCTCCTAATAGGGACACAATTTTTCTAGTGCATTATATTGTGGGTATCATTCCCTCCGGGCTTTTTTCCTTACTAAGGTTTTCCTCGACAACAAATACTTGTGTTATGGTGTTCTGATTTATCTTGTTCTTGCAGTTTCAATATTGATTTAGATTTACATTAAGGAACTAGTTTCAAAGATTTAAAGTTTAATACTTTGGCAGACAATTGATTCACCCCCCCTCCATTGAGTTGTGTTAGTGCACTGTTATTCCTAATAGCCCCGATTTGAAATTTTGAAAAAATTATCTTTGATGTCCCTGATTTTGAAAAGTACCCTAATTATGAATAATTTTGCATTCCGATGATGGTATGCCCCCTCAAGAAATATATCAATTTTTTTAATGATTTTTATGATTTTTTGAAAATTTTAATGATTTTAATGAATTTTCAATTATTTCGGCCAGTTTGATTTAATTCTTAATAAAAATAATGTACAATGATGCCCTAGTGAATAAATTTGATTAATAGTCCTTCAAAAATTAAATGTGATAAAAATACCCCTCCACTTAGGTTAAAAAGTGAATAAATAAGGAAAAAAAGTCCTTTTCACTATTCACTTTTACACTCATACTTCACTTTTTACCTTTGAGAGAAAAAATATCCTGCAACCAACATGGTGATTCCCTACCATGAGCACCATTTCGAGTGTGTCAGGCGCCATCAGAGGCCACTTGGATATGGCCCACTAGTAAGTCATCGATCCCATCCTGTGATTTCATCATTTTTTATTCAATTTAATATGTTTTATAAAAAATAATCCGAGTTAGATGTCATTTCATAGCTTTTTCTTTCTGTTTCATTTCATCCAATATTTCATTCATCACATTTTATAAGCGAAACGTCACTTTTAATATTAGGGTTTTTCATTGTCTTTTGTTGCATTTGGAATATGTTCCATTGCTTTTAAAATTTTTGCATATTTGATTTGTATTGTGTCACTTCTAATATCTATCTCCTCTATTTTAAGTAATTGATCACATATGATATATAAAGTGCCACTTATGAAGTTTCTTGCATCACATTTAATTATTGTGTCGCTTTCACTATGCAAAATATCACTCTTAAAGGATGGTTGATTTTTTATGTTTGTTAAGGCAATTTGTGATGTCATTTGGTCATGTTTTGATATGATTTTGATGTCAATATTTGATAGGGTAGATTTGATAATGTTTTTCTGACCTCAAGATCTAGAGGATCGAAAATAGATGTGCTCACCCATATTTGTTGCAAATCTCACTTGAGCAGATAGGATAGATGATGTGATATTTAATTGAATTTTGATGATCGATTCATGAGTAACTGATTGATTTTTTTGACTTAAATAGGCTCTCGTAAGGAAGATGAACATGAAGGGTCAATACCCCAAACCCTTCGCTTTGATTGAGCATCTATCATGTGCAGATCAACATGTAATTGGTTAGTGCAAACTTGGCTACTTTTTGGACATGCCCCAGTTTTGAGTGAACCGAGGTTTATTGATGGCACTAGCTAAGTGATGGAACAATGACCATAATACCTTCCATTTATCTAATGGAGAGATGACAGTGACCCCAGAGGATGTCTACAAGATTATCAAGATTCGTGTATTTTGAGAGTTTGTGTATTTCTAGTAGGATGATTATGGTGAGGCTTACTGATGTTTTTTCGACGAAGATGATATAAAAAATGAGAGATTTCTATGGTGGACGATGACACAAAGTTATGCCCCACTTCCTTCATTATTGGTTGCACTTATTGGAGCCTTTAGGATAGCTGACCAGAGAGCTCATAGATTTCTTGTTGGATGGGGTATGATTTTGGAGGACATGATTCAACATCCTCATCCATTTGGCTGGGGTTCATGCATTCTATCTCACCTATGTCATGAGATTAATGAGGTAGTTTATGATTGAGGGGCATCATTATCAGTAGGGGTTGTTCTTTGTAGATTTTAGCCTAAGAGCACATCCCTGTGATATGACCTGTTGTGGACACACAACATCCAGAGTGTCACCCCTATATTTATGCTTACCAGGGTATCATTTTCTATCATAAGATGAGAAAACTAGAGTATTGGAGAGGATAGATCGATGATATGGATACTGTGTGCTAGAGACCCTACATTGGTTGTGAGGTATGTAAACATGATGCAACAAAGATACCTTTTTTTTCATGTCTTGATGGATGATTGGTATGACACCTTACATCATTAAGAGGTTTCTGGTCACTCAGGTTCTCATACAGTATGGAAGGATATAGGGTATGTCATAGGGTTCCACTTTGTATGCTCGTTTACACAAGGAGAGACCGATATCGGGACCCAGTATTTCATATGAGACAAAAATGAGTTTTTCCTAAGGACATGGTTCGATGACTTGGGATTATCTACTAGATGTTTTGGATGGTACGATGATAATAAGTTACAATTATTGGTTTGCTTCACATCCATTTCCATGACTCATTGCTCCTGATGATCCAGTTCTGACCTTGGATGATGATGATGATGATCAAAATCGACGATGGAGGGGTGGTATGAGAGTGTGAGGTGGTAGAGTTTGAGATGGTGGTGGTGTTGTGAGGGTGAGGGTAGGGGAGGTGTTTCTATAGTTTCACCTAGAGGTAGAGATGGAGGTGGCCAGGGAGGCAGAGATGGATATGGTGGCTAAGGTAGAGGTGAGCCTATCAGAGGAGGAGTTATTTTGGCATAGAGATGGGTTTCTCATAGAGCTCGGTCCAGTGTTCCATAAATTCCACCACAATTTGTATAGGGAGGTCTCCTAGTTTATCCAAATCAGGATATGTAGAGGTTGTGTGGGGACTTAGCCACTTATTAGGTAGATATTACTCTCTTACATGATAAATTGAGAGAGGTACAAGATAAGATCTAGGCCCTCGAGGAAGAGGTTGCCATATTGCGGATAGAGAGAGATCAGGCCATATTCGAGAGAGATCATGTGATAGAGTGACATTGTCCCCCTGAGGATCTATCTCGTACCATTAAGAAGACAATTGCGAATGGTGTGACTAAGGATCATATTAGAGAGTTGAGAGAGGCCACAGGATGGGCATGTTATTATTATGGTGTCTATTATGTTGTGGTTCATGTAGACACATGAGTACCTTCACACTCTCAGATTATTAGACATGGGTAGATTAGTCAAAGGGGTCTGTTAGAGAGTTGTAACAGAGTTGTAGGGTTACTGTTCTAGTTGCTAGACCTCCGAGGGGACTAGATCAAGGGACAAGTGGTGTTGGACCATCTAATAGGGGTACAAGTACAAGTGGTATAGGGATACGAGGTGGTACTAGTGATATTTTGATGATGAGACCCACAACCCCTTGTGATAGTCACACCTAGATCCCCTTGATGATATCAAATTTTTGATCATTTATACATATGTTGACCTCTTTTTTTGCACAATGTACTTTTGATGATGTTCTTTGATGTACCTTGATATGGACATTGATGTATCTTGATATATAATTTGATATACTCTCTACCCTAGATATTATGATTTATTCTCCTTTGTTGATGTCATTGTACTTTAAGCATTTATTATTTTGATGATATATGATGATGAAATATATTTTTATGGTGGATGCATGACTATATGATTTTTTGTTTTTATGTAGGATGTACGACTTTATGATGTATTTATGCTTATGATGTACTTATGGATGCAGATGATGTATATGATGCTTTACCTACATGTATGCATAGATGATATGATTTAGTTAGATGGATAACGTATGCATATCTTATGTATGTAATGTTAATGATATTACACTTATGTGATGGGTATGCAATGTTCCTATATGTTATGCAATGATGTATATGAAATGATGGAATGTAATAATGATGATGTACTAATAATAATGATTATAATGTAATGAGATTATTTCTAATTCATAATGTAATGATGTAATGAATAATGTTTATACAATGCATTTAAATGAGAATAATGAGTAATGCGACCTAGATGTTAATGAAATGTATTTTAAATGGTTAATGAATTTGATAAATGTAAATCACCTAATGATAATAATGATTAATGATTAATTCTTAAAGCAACGTTAATGGTACCTAATGATAATGATTTGATGCAATGCAAATGTAAATGATTAATGCATCTACATCATGTAACAAACCTAATGATAATGATAATGATGATTTGATAGATAATGTACTTTAATGATTAATGATTAATGTAATGTAACCTAAATAAATGCAACCTAAATGAAGATGAAATGCATTTTATTTTGGTAATGTCCAATATGATCCACCTTAAAGAATAATTTTTAAATTGATTGTTGAACCTTTTTGAGAAATTCCATAACGTTATTAATTTTGATTCTAAGCCTAATCATGAATGCAAAATGCAAATGCAATGAGACTATTGTCACCTTTCATTGAGTCTATTTATTTTGCAATTTATCATCACTGATAATTTTTCAATGTCGAAATAGGTACAATCACCACTGGTGTAATTAAACCATGATGATATGAATATTGCTTTCATTATTTTTTATATTGCAAGTTGATACAAGCATCGTGATATAAAGAAGAAACATGACTTGAATATCTTTTGTGCAAACAGACAAGAATTAATCCTTTTCATATGTAAATTCAGAATGCCCTCAATGATACTTTGATGATCATGTCCAAAGATGAAATTTCACACTATTATGAATTAACTCACAAGAAGAATACTAAGAAAATTTCATGCTTCATCATTTCTTCTCTAGTCCAAGACATCATAGAGTCTCTAAAAAGACACGATCTCAAAAATCAATAAAACAAACATTTGAACATGTTTATTTTTTAATCTAATCCATATTTCTAGAAGAATTCATCCATTTGTTGTTTCGATTTTGATTTTGATTTTGGTGTGTGAGTTGATGTTATGTTTTGATGTTTGGATATTTGTGATGTTCAAAGGTTATAAGTCTTGATCTTGGTTTCGATGTATTGATCTAATGCTTGTGTGTTTAATTCCTATAGCTCATGATTGCTCACTTCTAGACTTTGGAATTTTCCCCCCAAGTTTGACTTGACAAAACGATGGCAAACATAGACAATTTCCAAACCATGATGATAGTCGCATTGGATAACTGAGATATGCAAATGAAGGTTTATTATGACTATGTACAAGATGGAAAAAATGCAAACAAATATGTACAAGGATGGCAGATACAAATGACTACGATGTGATGTACTTGATAGATAAAGGAGCTTAACCTAAGACAAGTAGTGCCTATTTACCAGGGTTTTTCCACTTGGGTTTATTGCAATTTTTTATTTTATTTTATTTTATTTTATTTTTCTCTTTTTATCATTTTTGTTGTATTTTTGTATTTTTTTTTTGTATTTTCAAGGTGTTTGTTTGCTAGGTTTTCACCAAGGTAATATTTTTTCTAGGACTTTTTACATTGGTTTTGATTTCTTCAGGATCTCTTTCTGATGTTTTTGGGATTTCCTCAGGATCTCTTTCTGCTGTACAAACTAAATTCAAGTTGTCATGTGTATAACCTCTTAAGGTGGATGTTGTTGATAGGTTCTTGAAGTAGGTCTCTATCTTGTTTGGATGATTTATAAGTGTGTGATCCATATGTTGACATTATGATAAAAGGACCTAGCCAGTTAGCTTCAAATTTTCCTTTCTTTTCTCTATCCTACCAATTTCTTGGATTTTCCCTCAATACTAGGTCACCCACTTGGAATTCCCTAGGTTTTACCTTCTTGTTGTAGCTTTTGGACATGCTCTTTTGATAAACCTTAAAATGATCATAAGCTTCTTGTCTCCTCTCATCAAGTAATTATAGCTCTTGAAATCTAGATACTTTGTAATCCCCATATGAGTAAAATTCCATGTAAGGATACTTTTAAGGATGCTATCTCCACTTCTAATGGTAAAACAACTTCTGATCTATAGACTAAAGAGAAAGGTGTAGCTCTTGTTGGTGTTCTCACACTGGTTTGATATGCCCACAAAGCGGGATTCAATTGAATATGACAATCCTTTCCGGAATCATCAACTATTCTCTTTAGGATTTTCAAGCTGTTTTTTTTGAGGCCTTTGCTTGTCCATTCCCTTGAGGATAATATATAGATGAGAAGTGTTGAATGATATGAAATTGTTCGCATAGGTCTTCTACATATTTGTTTTTAAATTGTTTACCATTGTCAGTGATGATGGCATGAGGAATGCCACATCTATAAATGATGTAGTTGAAGATGAACATGGATATCTACTTTATAGTATCAATTGAAAGAGGTACAACCTCAACCCATTTTGTGAAATACTCCATGGGTGTAATGATATATTTATGATCATTGGAATATGGGGGATAAATCATCCCTATCAAGTTAAAGCCCTATTGATAGAAAGGCCATGGGGTAGGGAGAGAGTGTAATTCATGTGCTGGTAAATGAATCACATGATGACATGTAACTGATTGAATGTTTGATAATGTTAAGTTGAAGATGATGAAATACATTAAATCAGTTAATGGTTTGTATTGTCATTGATGTCAACTTGATATCATCTGTACGGTCATGTACATAATGCCAAAGACTTCAGAGAATCAATGGAACAAAGATTATGCTTTCAGCAATGCATAAAAGTCAAGTATTCACTAAGTGACAGACAACACCAACAGAGCGCACACCATCGGTAAAGGCAAAGAAAAAGTCACAGTGATACCCAACAAGCAGAAGACAGTGTTTCCCGATGAAGAAAAATCATAGTGATACCCGACAAGTAAAATCACAAGATGACCGACGGACAGAGATCCTGAAGCTGACTCGAGTCACACTGATGGAACTGGCAGTTGTCATCGATGACTAACTGCAGAGTTGACCAAAAGAACAAAGAGTTCAGAAAATGACAAAATATCTAGTTGGCAGACCTTAAGGATAGATTTAACTAGTTATTTTATTTGTTTTATTCGACCAGAGTTAAGTAATTGATTTAAAGAAGATTTGTACAGTTGGAAAGAAGATAACTATGAGATAAATCAGGATTTAAAGTTTTAAATCAAATTGGCTGGATTGTTTTTCATGCCAAGAATCAAGAATCAAGAATCAAGAATCAAGAATTAAGGAATATCATGTCTATATAAGAGACAAACATAATTCATTTCTGTAATCACATACACGGGAAGGGGAGTGAATAGAAAGAGGATGCTGAAGAGAAACTGATGAAGGATAACTTCATACAGTCCTGATCAATCAAGCTGAAGGAGAGCTAAAGAATTCT
>MU227229.1:1073826-1102597 GCA_018584345.1 Thuja plicata
ATTGTATTAGAAATAGTATAGTGTGATAATATAGTATGTTTCCATCAATGCCAAAGGAAGAGATTGATGACATGTAACTGATTGAATGTTTGATAATGTTAAGTTGAAGATGATGCAAGACATTAAATCAGTTAACGGTTTGTATTTTCATTGATGTCAACTTGATATCACCTGTATGGTCATGTACATAATGCCAAATAATTTAAAGAATCAATGGGACAGAGATTATGCTTTCAACAATGCATAAAAGTCAAGTATTAACTAAGTGACAGACAAAACCGACAGAGTGCACACCATCGGTAAAGGCAAAGAAAAAGTCACAGTGATACGTGACAAGTAGAAGACAGTGTTTCCCAATGAAGCAAAATCATAGTGATACCCGACGAGTAAAATCACAGGATTTCCGACAAAAAGAGATCCTGAAGCTCACTGGAGTCACACCGACAGAATTGATAGTTGTCACCAACAAATAACTGCAGAGTTGACTGACAAAATAGAGATTTTAGAAAATGAAAAAATATCTAGCTAGCAGAGCTTAAGGATATACTTAACTGGTTGTTTTATTTGTTTTATTCGACTAGAGTTAAGTAATTGATTTAAAGAATATTTGTACAGTTGACAAGAAGATAACTACGAGATAAATTAGGAGTTAAAGCTTTAAATCAAATAGGCTGGATTGTTTTTCACGCCAAGAATCAAGAATCAAGAATCAAGAATCAAGAATTAAGGAATATCACATCTATATAAGAGACAAGCATAATTCATTTCCGTAATCACATACACGGGAAGGGGAGTGAATAGAAAGAGGATGCTGAAGAGAAACTGATGAAGGATAACTTCATACAGTCCTGATCAATCAAGCTGAAGGAGAGCTAAAGAATTCTACAGACACCGACGAACAGTGAAGCACAACATCATAGAGAAGAAAGTGTGGAGCACAAAGAATAGAATTGATACATTGATCAGAGAGGTAATGTACTTAAAGAGATCTGAAAATCTACAATTCAAGTTGCATTAGAAATAGGCCATAGTGTTTCAGTTTAATCATTGAAGCATCAAGTCTCTTAACAGAACAAGACTTAATAGTCTTCTATATATTAAGGTACATCCCAAGGAGTGCCAAAAATGTTGATTCATGAAAGTAGCATTGAAATTTCCTAAAGCCTATTGACAATCTAAGAAGAAGGCTGATTCAAGGATGGTAGCAAGAATTGCCTAAAGCCTATTGATAGTCTAAGAAGGAGGTTGATTCAAGGATGGTAGCAAATAGATGCTCGATACTAAGTGATAACCTCTATGTATAAAATCCTCTAACAAGGTCACACCTAACAGTGTGTTTGTAACCTTTAATAGGGCTGGCTCCTAATAGGGCTCACTTCAGAAGAGTTAAAATTTGGGGTACCGGTCCCAGTGGTTTTTTCCCTTAACAGGGTTTCCACGTTAAAATCCATGTGTTATGTGTGTATGGTTTATTACTTTACTATTTTAAATTTCACATATGCATTTATGGATTGATTGGTAAACTCTACATATTTACTGAGTGTCGGTAAATAGTCTTACTACTTATTGGTAATCAAGGAGAATAAGGACAGACAAGGAAAACTAACAGACAGTTAAATCATTATTAATATTTCATGGCATGCATCTTGTAGGGACTTAATAATGTGAGATGTATTTGATTGGTGGTTAGTGATTAAAGGATAAATTTTTGAGGCCACTGATTCACCCCCCCTCTCAGTTATTACTAACATCACATTCTCGTGAACTTTGAATTTATGACATGTCTTCACAAACTAAAAAAATCTTTCTCCATGGTTAGCCAATAATACTCAATCCTTAAAAGTTTCTTAACTAGAGTCAAACCACTTGAATGTGAACCAAAAATACCCTCGTGAATATCTCACAAGGATTTTTATGATTCCTCACTCTCTAGACATCTAAGTAATGCTTCGTCAATACCTCTTTGATACAATGTGTCAGATATTAAGGTATAGAGGGATGCTTGTCAGATAAATTTTCTTTCAATTTCTCGATTGGTTTGGTGGTAAGGTATTATTCTTCAAACAGGTATAGATAAGACCATATTGGGTAGATTTAGGACCCACAAGTAAGAAAATGATTTGGGATTCAGGATGGTCATATGCATTTTTTATCAGTTCTTCCACTAGGAATTCATACTGAGCGTTTTGATCAAGTAGTTGTAGTAATGAGGCCAAGGTTTCCATTGCATCAACAAATCTATTATCTGTTCTAGGTATTGTCTCAAATGTCATTTGGAAAAATTACTTCTTGAAATCATCAACCATTCTTATGTAAGGCATGGGCTTTTCATCATTTGTTTGATAATCATCTTTAATTTTCTTGATTACTAATTGAGAGTCTCCAAAGACTTGCAATTTTGTTATTCTCCATTTAAGTGCCATTTTGATGCCAATTACCAATGCTTCATACTCAAAGATAATTTTAGTGCAAGGAAAACATATCTTGTATAATTTTGGGATGTTATATCCTTGAGGTTTAACGAATGATATTACCATCCCCAAGCCATGTTGTGGATAGGATCCATCAAAATATAATTTCCATGTTTGTGTTATAACTGTAAGAATATTTGTATCTGGAAATTCAATTTTTATTGGTGTTTCACTTGAGATAGGTGCTTCTACTAGTTGATTAGATATCACTTGTCCCTTTATTTCACTTCTATCAACATATTCATTATAAAATTCACTTTAAATAATCACCCATTTTTCTAATCTTCATGTTAGAGATGCTTTGCTAAGAAGACATTGTAGAGGATCGATCTTAGCTATTAGTTTGATTGGACGTGTGAGCATGTAATGCCTTCAATTTTGAGATGAAAATACAATTGCTAGACAAGATTTTTCTTGATGAAAGTGTAAAGAAGTTCATATTTGATCAAAGTTCTGCTAATGTAATATATTGCTCTTTTCTTTCCTTGTTCATCTTTTTGTGCTAACAAAGCTCCTAGTGAATTTTTTGTTGCCGAGATGTACAATAATAATGGTTTTCCTAGTATAGGAGCCATCAAAATTGGTGGATTCATAAGGTACTTGTTGAGAGAATCAAAAGCTTCATCACATGATGCATACTATTTGAAAGAAGTGTCTTTATGTAATAGTTGCGTAAAATAATAGTATTTTTTGGCCAATTGACCTATGAACCTCCTTATGGATTGCACTCTTCCCTATAATTATCTTAATTGACTTATGTTCCTTGAAGCTCCCATTCCATTATGGATTTAACTTTAGAGGGATCCACTTCAATACCTCTTGCTGAAATAATGTAGCCTAAAGTTTTCCTAATGTAACACCAAATGCACATTTCTTGGGATTTAATCTGACCATAAAATTTTCAAGCCTTGTGAATATCTTGTCTATAATAGGAAGATATTATGTTCTGGTTTATGATTTAGCCATTATATCATCCACATAGTCCTCCATGAATGTATGCATCATATCGTAGAAGATTGTAGTAATTTCCCTTTGATAGGTAGCTCCAACATTTTTCAGACCAAAAGGCATGACATTCTAACAAAATATTCCCCATGCACAAGTAAAATTTGTTTTGTCTTGATCTTTGGGTGCAATATTAATTTTGTTGTATCCAGAAAATCCATCCACGAGTGATAAAATTGAGTGTATGCATGTTAGATCCACTACTGTGTCAATGTTTGGCAGTGGAAAATCCTCTTTTGGACAAGCTTTGTTAAGATCTCTGAAATCAATACAGACTCTTATTCTTTTGTCTGGATTTGATACAAGCACAATATTGGATATCTATTTAGCATAAGCTATAGAGAAAATAAAACCAACATCTAGGAGTTTCTTCAAATCTAATTTGACCAATAATGCTATATGTGGATCCATTTTTCTTAAAATTGTTTTTACTGGTTTAGTCCTTGGAGCAATGTTGAGATGATGCAATATTAGATTTGGATGTAATCCAGGCATATTAGCATAAGACCAAGAAAAATTAATCTATTTCTCTTTGAAAAATTCTATGAATTGTTGCCTTTCTTCTTCTGATAATGATACTGCTAAGTGTATGATCTTTGGTATCTCCTATTGATGCAGGAGCATCTTGGGATCTAAGAAATCTTGCATCAACCCAAAACATTTTCTTTCAGTAGTTAGTCTGCTTGCTTTCAGTCTAGTATTTCTATTGGTGATAGATCTGTAATTGTTCTTTTTGATTGCGATCATGGCTATGTGTTCATGGATTTGTGTTGGATCATTTTCTATGATCGCACCTCATTGGTTTCATCACACAAGATTTCTTGGAGTTTCTTTGTGGGCCTGTATTATTCTTCATATTACCGATCAGTGGTTGTGTTTCTGATCTTTTTCCTGATCTTATGATTGGTTTTTTAGAGTGTGTTCGTGCCAGTTCAGTGTTACATTTGAGGCTGACTTATTTTTGATCGCATCTCTTATTATTTGCATTGGAGGTTGATCCCATTATTTTGGGTCCTGACCTAATTTTTATAATACATTTTCTTATTCTTGGAAAATACCATCTTTCCTAGGTTGACTGATGATTGTAATTCCTATTTAATCTTATGGACTTGTTCCTATGGGATAAGAGAGTTTCATAAGATTATTTAGCACATCTTGGCTAGGGTTTGTATGAGATTTCTTATCTAATTAGGCATAAATGTCTGGCATGTGAGACTGCATGTTGTAGATCTATTGTAATTGATTCATCGATCATAATTGAAGGTTTATCTCTCATTTTATCATTGTTTGATTACTTTTCTTGTTATTCTTGTTGTGTTGTGTTGGTTTTAAGGATCAGACTGATCTTTTTATGTTTCTCCATCCTTGACTGCATCGCCTATGTTTTAATGTTGACCTTTTCTGTGGGCTCAATAAGAATAGATGACCTATCCTGATAGTTCTCAAGGAGTGTGTCAAGTATCTCATCCTTAGGTGTCTTCAGGATGTTTTCACATTTGGATACATCCTTTCTTTTATCTCTTTCTAGACCTAGTATTTCCACATGGTGGTTTTCACCACTAGGTCTTTGATTTATTTCTTTATTTTTGCGACTAAGAGACTTGGCACCCTCCCGAGTAAAAGTATCATGGTAGTATTCATGAGTGGATGTTGATTCAACCATGTTATGGTATAAGGCTACATAATATTCATTAGAAAATATTTCCATCTCAACAGGTTTATTTCATTCCTAGTCAATAGGTTCATGATGTATCAATGGTAAGGTGATGCGCGAGCTTTTAGTAACTTTTTAAGATTGGTATTTTTAATTTTTTTTTAGATGTTCTCAAAATAAATGAGCAAGTTTTTAGATTTAGTGGCTTTTGGATATTTTAGTGCTTTTTTTTAGAGAAGATTAGAAGGTTTTTTAAAAGAAGTTATTAGTAGTTTCTTAAGATGTTCTCAAGTTGGATGTAATTATTTTAGGAGGTTGATTATTATAAAATAGTAAGTTATCTATTTTTGAGAGAATTTAAAAGGAGATATAAGGATTCAATATTTAAATTGTAAGGGGGGAGAAAGAAGAATGAAATAAATTCATTAATCCCCTTTCTTGAGCTCTTTGTATTTTATTTTATTTTAATTTATTTTCTAAATGTTAATGGAAAATTTGGCTACATCATCAGACATCATTGGCTTGGTTTAGGTCTATTGTCATAAGAGTCCTGATGGTGTTATGGTCCAATTCATACATTGTATTGTTAAAGTCTATGACATGAACTTTCTCAAGGTGATCTATAGAGCTTGGCTCTTGTTCGTCCTCACTAGAGTATTCCTCAATGTATTATGATCCATTTTCTTATAGTATACACGACCTTAAATTTTGACCCTCTAAGAATGTGGGTATATAAGGTTTTATTTTATTTTCTACCCTTCTATCTTGTGAATTTTTCCATTGAGATGTTGTTGGTGTATAGGCATGAATTACATCAACATACTTTTCTACTCAAGGTTCTTTGTCTTCTCCATAAGATTCATATTCCCATTTGGAATATTCTTCACTATATTCTTGCAATTGATGAATCTTTTCAGAGAGATTTTATGTAGCTTCTTCTTTGGTTTACCCTACTCCTATTTTCTGTTGTGTTGTTCTAAAAGTGGGTACAATGGGTTATGAGATTCCTTTCTTTCTTTTCCCAATAGATCTTGATCTATCATAACCCACTTTATGCATGATTTGAAATCCTTTCTCATATTGATGTGTGGGAATACTTATATTTTGAATTCTTTCATTAGATTCCTCCTCGTCACTATACAACCATTGTAGAATTTCATTATCTTCACTTTCACCTGAAGATGTGCTAGCTCTTACAAAATTTTCATTATAGATTTGAGGTTATTTTAATTTAGTTTTTCGTGAGGTAGATGGTCTTCCATAAGATCTAGGAGATATAGGTAATTTTTCCGCTGATAGAGAATATTCTTAGAATCCCTTATCATTGAGTTGTAATTTATTCTTGAAATCCTTCATTAGGATATCCATGTTTAAACAATGAGATGGTTTATCCTCTTTTTCTTTCCCTTTTTATGATGTAGAAGAACTTGTCTCTTTCTCTTTTCCTTTATTTGATGTGGAAGAACTAAGTTCTTTCTCTTTCCCCTCAGGTGATGTAGATGAAATGGATTATTTTCCTTTGTCAAGTTTGAACTAGAAGCTTCTTCTTTTGTTTGATATATCTATTTTGGAAACTTCTCTATTATGTGGAACCAAAGAATCCATGACCAACTTCACATTGTTACAATATTGGAATGGATTAAGATAACCACTAATGGTTATCTCTTTACCAACAAACATTGATGATATGTTTAGGGAACCAATTGCATCTCATGGATCCATGGCCTTCCCAACAATATGTTGTAGGACAAGTTCAAGTCTAGTACTTGTCATGCAATCTCTTTTTGAATTGGTCCCACTCTAATTGGTAAAAAAAAAGGACCCTTAGAAGACCTTTCTTCGTCATGATAGGATTTTATTGTGATCTTTCTCTTTAGATCCACTACATTTTCAGCATAGCTGAGGGCTCAAACCAAATTCAAGGTACAAATGTTTAATCCATCTCCGCTATCTATCAAGACTCTTGACTCTATGCTTTTGAATAAGGACTTCAATATGCAATGGGAGATTTTGTGGATGATTCAATGACATGTCATCTTCTTAAGAAAAAGATAAGCAATGTGGTGCAATAAGATGACCTACCATGGCTTGTAATTTCCCCACAGCCAAGTTGTTAGGAACAATTGTGTCCACTAGGGATCTTTCCAAGATATATTTTATGAGATGGTGAGATCTTCAAAAGTTCTAATATGGAAATTTGTGTAGGTGTCCTTTGAAGTTGATCTACCAAACTATATTGTCTTGATGTTGAATATGTGTCATTTTATGTTTTATTATTTGTTCCCCATAATGTCACTTTTATTGAGTCCTGATGATGACATGGGTGAGTTGTTTCTCTTGCTTATCCTTGACAATGATGAAATTTATGGTGTTGTCAAATCCAAATAAGGTGTTTATGGTGTTATCATAATCATGCACAAAATTCACTTTATCTCCCTTCTTGTTTGTTTGTGACATTTTTGATGATTCTCCTTTTTCCTGATTAAGGAGTGGAGTTTTAAATGTCATGCGGTCATCATTATTCTTAGGTCCTTTAACAATAATGATATTCTTATCCATCAAATCCTGTACCACATGTTTTAATCTCATACAATCATTGGTTTTGTGACCCATATTTATATGGTATTCACAATGGTGTGAATCATTCCACAAGGAAGGTTTCACTTGGGGTTTATATCCTCTTTATTCAGGTAGGGTTATCAATTTTTTGGCTATAAGTGTTCTTAAAGAAGATTCAAGAGGTTCACACAAGGGTGTAAATTTTCTTTTGAGTGGATATTGTGGAGGTCTAGGTCTATTGTTTTCTTGATTATTGTTTGATGAGTTTTTTAATTGATTGAAATTATTTGATTGAATATTATTGGACAAATAGAATGGTCTAGGTTTCACATTATTGGCATCTACCACTCCATCATTCACTACATCTTTGTTTTTCTTCAACCAAAACTTTGATTTACCACTATTGTAGCTATTGTTGTTTTTTGAAGGGTTTCTGTTATTGAAATTGTTGTTGGTGTTTGAGTTGTTTGAGAAGCCTTTATCATCCTTGTATAATTTTAATTCACCTTTTCTTACTAAGGTGCCTTCGATTTTAACACCCTTTTCTATCATTTTCGCAAATGTAGGAGGACATTGCAATTGGAGACAAAAGTTCATCTCACTAGTCAATCTGTTGATAAAAATATCCATCTTCTCTTTTTCAGGGGCACTTCAAGGATATTTTGCAAATATTATTCTCCATCTTTGTATAAATGTTAAAATTACTCTTCATTTTTTTGTTTTGTGTTACAAATATCCAACATAGTAACCTCGTGCTCTATGTTGTAGGGGTATTGTGTGAAAAACTTAGTGACTAGTTCCTCAAAGGTTTTGATGTCAGGTGGTCACTTTAGAAACCAATCCATAACTTATCCTACTAAAATTCTTGGGAACAACCTCATTAGGTAAGTTTTCTCATGTATGAACTCCATGCTTATGGTGCAAAATTTATGCATGTGATCTTGTGGATCAGTTGTACCCATGTACTTGTCATACTTAGGAATATATATGTTTGGTGGAAATGACACCATGTTCAAATTCTTATCAAATAAGAATGGACAAATACCTTCTAAGGTATATTTCTTTGCTAAAGTTCCCCTTTGAATTTCCTGAAGTTGTTGTTGTGAAACCTTGATTTGTTTGTTCAAGGCACCTAGGGGTTAACTTCATCTTCATCCAATTTTGTAACATCGTAGTTGTGAGGTAATTTGACTCTTTATTGTGCTAGGGTCATGAAATACATTTCCTTATCATCCTCTAAGACTTTTTCCATGAGTTTTTGAAACTTGACATCATGTTGGGCTTCTCTGATATTTTTTTTAGTTACCTCTTTCTCATGGTTGTTTTTGTTTCCATTATTGGCCTTAGCCCAACAATTTTATTCAATTGTGGATTTTTTTTTGTGTCTTCTCTTCTTGTGGGATTTTTGTCTCTTTAGGATCTTGAGTTTTTTAAATTGTACGATCTAGTCCTCAATGATGACATGTAATTTGTTGGGAGTTAACTTTCTGTTGAATCCTTTTTGACGTAATTGGTTTGGTTTAGAATCTTGATGAAGGTTTGAAAACAAGTAATAGAAAAGGATTCCAATTGGGATTGATCAAAATGAAGTGTGTCTAAGATAGTAGATTCTAATAGAAAAATATATATTTCTATGATATAGACTCAAAATTGACCTGGATTCCTTGGGTTTTGGGTGAAGGACATGTAATCCTTGATTGTGAACTTTCCAAAATCAAAGATCAATGTTGGTTGACAACACTTGCAAACTGATGTGATTTGAATGGAAAAAAGATGAAGAATTCATTTGTTTGATAGGATGTATGTGATTTAATGCCAAATTTTTATTTATTGAAAAAGGACCTACTTTGAAAATGGTATCTAAAACAACTTTCAAAATTCCTTCAAGATGTACGAAGATATGCATTGTTTTGAATGCGACACTTTATATGTGATGGAACAAAAATTATATGTTATGGAACTATTTGAAAAGACAACCCTTGATCTATCAAATGTGATGGATAGTTGGTCATATGTGATGAAACTCACCTTAAATGCAATAAACTATCCTCTATTTCTAGAATTTGTTAATATTGCGTGTTTGTTTGAGGGTTTTCTTATGAATAGTTGAATTCTTCTTATTTGCAAGCTCATGAAAACATAAAAACCATTTTTTCCTATACCTCTACAAAATTTAGTGTATGTTCTTGAACCATTTTCATGAGTACAACACAATAAGAACATTTCAAGCAAACTACCTAAGGAAATTTTTGGCTTCAATATATCAGTTATAGGCTCATGAACTTGGAATAAATCGCAAACTTGAAACTCCTGACCCTTGTGTTGTGTGTCCCTCCTAATGTAAGTGGTAATCTCATGTAGGGACGATGAGAAAATTATGCACTTTAGTAGGCCTTCAAGGTGTGAAATAAGTATTTTTGGTAATCACCTCCAAAAACCTTTTCTCTCAGAACCAGGGGAGTATGTATGGAGAGTAGCTTCAGAGGATGATGCAATCCTCTTGCACTATAACTGATATACCATGGATAATAAGGTAACCTTTCTGATTACCATGGTTGTAGATAGGATTCTGTTCAAAAATTTTGAGTTTAACCCCCATTACAGAGGCTTTCCACCATCATAAAAATTATGTGTTGCACAATTCTGAAGAGCTACTAGAGGAAGGCTATTCTCAAGATTTTTTCATAGTATGAATGCATTTTGATTATAGTGAGTTAGATTGCCATATTTTTTTACTGTATCCCACTTGGGTCATTCCCTCTCACCGACCTCGTAAGAAAAATCTCGGGAGGCAGGCGCCCTAAAGTTAAAAATGCACTAATGAAATTGAATTAGATCTAGGTGGGTCTAGTATTATGATTACCCAAAAGAGGGGAAAGCACATTCCTACCACTTTTGACCTTCAAACACAAAGAATGTGATTTATTTTTCGACCTTATCTAACTAGGTGGGAGTTTGGTAGGGTTGGTGTTTTGATCACTTAAGATAGGGGATACCATATTCCTACTACCGCAATCCACACGCATAACATGTCTTTTTAGATTATTCTATGTTTTGAATTGAAAATGCCATAAAATCAATTTCAATGTGAAATAACTTTTCCACAAAAGATATTATGAATTTGCTACAAAGGATATTACAAGGATTTACACTAGTAGTCGCATGCTTTTGTGCATGCAACGGTGCGCCGATAAAAATTAGAGAAAATGTGAAATGACTATTAATAATGTAAGAATGAAATCTAAAAAATAAATTACATCCAAATTAATCAAAAACTAATAAAATATTAATAAAGAATTTGTTCTTAATAAATTAAGAAATATAATAAAATTATAAAATATATACTGATTTGTTTTAATAGTGTAGTGTATTTAGTATTTTAATTTAAATTTGATAGAATTTCTTATTTTCAATATAGGTTTTTTAATTTTATAATTTAATGTTGTTCTTTAGTGGACTTATCATTATCTTTTAAAGAATAATAAAAATATGATAAGATTCTTGAAGTATTGAAAGATATGATAAACTTTTTTCAACCTTACAAATGAATTGTAGTCTTTAATAGACTTATCATGACCTAATTAAAAGATAAATTATAATACAATTACTAAAATATTAATAAATAATTTAATCATGATATATTAATGTGAAATATAGAAAGATAAAATTTAAATATGTGAAATATAGAAAGATAAAATTAATAATTTCATAATACAAATACTTTTAAATTTTAAATTTTCATTTTCATTTGTTATTTTTATCCTACAAATTAATTTTAAGCAAACTTACTATTATCTAACTAAAAGCATGTAATATTTAATAATTAAATAGATATTATTATTTTAATAGTAAATTAAGATTTTTGAAAAAGTAAAATTGAAAGATATAGAAACAATAAATAGCCTTTCAAAATAAATAAATAATGCAAATACAAATAATATTTTAACTTCATCTATGTGAGTTTTAATAATATATATAGTGGCTTTGTCCACTTTTTTCAAAAAAAACAAAAACTTCATCTATGTGAGAGATAAATAAATTTCTTAAAATGTCCATATTAAATTTATTATTAATATAAATCTAAAAATTGATTTTTCTCAATAATAAATTCAATATAAATGTCTCAAGATTTTGGTGGCCTTATTAAGAACCTTTCAACTTCACTAATAGACCAAGGACCCATTAACACTATTAATAATTTGAATTGATTCATTTTTTTCAAAAAGAAATGAACTTGAACAAATTACCTATAAAGCATATTTTGGTGGTTTACTCTGTTTGTATTATAATTTCACAATGAATACAAAATGGCCAAATAAAATAAATATCTTAGAAATTGAAATGTTAGTTAGAGATGATGTTTTACATAAGAGATGCAAATCTCTGCAAACAAATAGATAAATTTAATGCATACATCCTCATTCAATGATCTCACAAAGCTTATATTCTACTATAAGAAACACAAATTCTTTGCAACAAAAAAATGAATACAAACTCATTCAATGTTCTTAGAATGATTCAAAGTTGAGAATGAAACCTTTATCACATCAATGAAGACCAAATAAAATAAAACATAAAAACTTTAAGGCTGAAATGAAATTAATAAACCATAAAATAAAGCCAAAACTTCTACTACAACCATGCTAGGAGTCACAATAATCTTACAATAGTCTTGAGTTTGAATGAAATAATTTAATTTTATAAACAAAAGCCAAAAAAAAACCATAAGATTAGGAGCTAACAATCCACACAAAGAAGACATAATTAGAAACCTAGAAAGAATTAGAAATTTAGAGATAGCTGTGAGATTTAGAAACTGAGATAAGGGCAACCAAAAAATCACCAAAAAAGGAAAGAAAAATAAGTCTATTGGAAAAAAAACTGGGAGAAAGACTGACAATTTCTAGACAAAAAAGGTAATATCAGGGAGCTTTGCTCCCACACAAATCCTATCGGCTTAAAAATACACACCTTTAGTACTTTTAGCAATTTTATCAAATTTCGCACAATTTTGTAACAAGATAGTGCAATGTTAATATCAATATGATTAGAAAAAACCTAGTACTTGAAGGCATATTGACGTTATACTTGGATAAATACTTGTTAAGAATAGATGAATATTGATCATAAGATTTAAAGTCCTCTTGAATTCTAATCATGTCATTAGCCCATTCAATCCTAGAAGTAATAGCATGTGCATGTTCATAAGCCTTCCTAGCATAAAAACCTGGTTTCCTGTGAATAACTTTCTTCAATTTGCCAATCCTTCTGCAAATCATTTAAATCATTTTTTCTCTCGGATCTGCAAAATTAAAACCAAAGTTAAAAGAATAAAAAAAATTTAAATGTGACGCTCTTTGCATCAAATGCGATATTATTCAAATAAAAAGTGGCTCTCTTTCATTCAAATGTGATGTTCTTTGATCCAAAAGTGACACTTCGACCTTGTCAAAACCTGCAAGCAAAAATGTAAAAACACTGATTAATAGTTGCAGTTTTAAAAGCGATAGAAAAAAGAATGAAATTGACAGAATAACATGCAAATGTCATGTTCTTTGAATCAAAGGCAACATAAGCTATATAAAATGTGATGTTATTTGAGTTAAAGGTTATTCTCTTTGATGTGAATGTGATGAACTTCTAGACAAATGCGATACTCTACTAGAATTTTGAGACATGCAATAAAAAATTTGCAACCAAAAGATAGATAAATTTTCTTAGTGAGGTTTGGGACCCACGATGGGCGCCAATAAATATGTGTGATTTTTTTATCACAAACCTCAATGAGACATTAATACAAGCAATCAAATCAATTTAAGATGTAAACTAGTTAGAAACATGAAATGAAAGACTCATGAGCGTCTCGTCGCTCTCTATTCCTAAGGGCCTTTAGCTCTCAAGTGCAAAATGACCTCACAGTGACAAATTAGAAAATAAGAATAAATTATATGATGAAGATCTAAGCTATGATGAATGCAAATTTAGGCTAAATGACGCAAAATGAATTCAACATTATAGCACTACTAAACTATGTTAATGTTATAAGGCACTAAGAGGGGAGGGTGAATCAATGCAACCACAAATCTACAAAATCTTTTCATCAACTTCCAAAGAAACCAACATACAAAGCTAAATATAACATAAAATCATAATAAAGCATGCATCCATAAAATCAACACAAAGACAACAATTTTTTTTGCGTGTTAACCCTTGTTAGAGGGAAAAACCATGGTGGGAATGATCACCCACAAATCTCACTAGTGCACCAATAAGATCTTCCTTGTTAGGAGCATTACATCACCTTGTTAAGGATATATCCGGTTAAGAGTATTTATAGCCCGGTTAGGATCTATTACAAAGTCTTGTTAGGAACTACCCTGTTAAGGGATTTTAAACTTCTTCTGTGAGTCACCCTGTTAAAGGATTTATTCTTCAGACCTGTTAGGATCCTTCTTACCCTGTTAGGAGTAACCTTGTCAAAGGATTTTGAGAGCAAGCCTGTTAGAACTTGCCTTGAGCAAGAAAATCAAAGAATGACCTGATGATGACACCTTCTGCCTGACAGATCCACTTCTGTATTTATCACTGTGTTGTTCTAATCATACAATCTTCGCCTTCAATGATCATAATCATCATAACATCGTCAACCTCACATTTCTTTTTAATTTCATCTCTTATAAACATATTTAGGTCGGTGGAATAACCCTAAAATGTGTTACTTGAGTCGTCCTCTAAATCCCAATCAAAATTCATAAGTGATCATGCCAACATAGGAAATTGTAATGTTCAATGTCGGCCCTCAATAGTAAAATTCAAAAATAAATTGAACATTAACAAATAATTGACCTCAACCTCGATTTAACCAATTTGACTAGACCAATTTGACTATTTATTGTTCTTGTTGATATTACTGGTGTTTGCCTCAAATCTTTGCCTATCCGTTGAATCTTCTTATGCGATCATAGATGTAGGAAAAAATAATTCTTTAGACATTTCTTGTCTGACTATACCAATTGAATCCTCAGTCTTATTATCGCACATCAATATTGTATGTATTATCATCGATACACTAGATAGTTAGAAAATCCTTATGCAATCACCTTCATCACAGGTATACCTGATCTGACTTGCTCAATACACTTTGTTGCCAGCAATGCCAACACCAAAACTTACTGCAAGCATCTAGGACTCGATCATTTTCACCATAATGCCAACAAAATTGCAATTGCTATGTTGAATGTACAAACTATCAAAATGACTTTGCTTGAATGATAATGGATGAGAAATCTAGTGTTATGCCTATGCTTGAATGAAAGTGGATGATTTTCACTAAGAATGCATTCTATTTATAGGATTTATCAAGGTCCTGGGGGTGAGTTTATGATTAACCATAGTCAAGATGTGGTTGGAGCTAGGGGTCCATGATGTGTCCAAGATAAATGGTCAAGATTGTCTTATAAGAATGAATGGTCAAGATAGCAAAGGCTTTGAGTGATCCATGTGAGCTTGTCTCTTGTCTCCCATTGGTTGATTTCAATTTGTCATTTAGTGGTAGGTGAGAGATTTTAGGAGGTAATTAATTCAAAAGAATGAATTAAATCAGCCACGTGTGATGTTGAATAGGTTGGATTTAATTAATTAAAGATAAACTATATAATCAAATATTAAATTTAATTATATAGTAGATGATTCTTTATTTAATTAATCTAATAGATTTAAAATAATTAATATTTTTTATTGACCATTTTCAGGTGTATACACCTACCATTGAATTTTATTTAGTGTTATCCACTGGATGCAATGGCTATTTTACCATTATCTACTATACATTGATTTTTTTTTTCAAGCATTATCTACTCCATGTAATGCTTTATCTACTTTAACTGCTCTGTTAAAACCTACTCCAGTGTATGTTGGGAGTAGTTCGGAGCAGCATGCTCGGATGATTCAATACATATTTGGAATGATCAGAAGTCGTATGAAGTTGATCCATAACATGACGAAAACTGTCTAGAATAGTTCGAGGATGATCTTGGCCATGCTAGGAAAGGTCCAAAGCAGTCTGAAGATGACAAGAGTGATAAAAACTAGAAAATCTAAAAATATATTTTTTTGATATTTTTCACATTTTATTAAATCACATTTTTGAAGGTCCTCAAAGTGGAATTTGGGATTAGAAATGTTATCAGTTCTTTAGAACAATTGTTGAAGACATGTTCTAAGGAGCTAAAATTAGATCTCTTCAATACCTTTCCAACAAAGCAAGAGATTTCAGATTGAGCTCTAAGCAAAAATTTATGGCCCCGCTAAATTGGCCCCTCCAATTTTCTAGTTTTCTAAATAGTTGTAATCTTGTTTATCGATTTATTCTTTAGAAACTCTTCAGTTTGAATTTGTTGGTTTCCTCAAACTATTGGGATTCTACACTTGTGTTTAAAAACTCATTTGGAAGAATTTAATAGTGACTTTTGATACATACAACTCTTGTTTTCAAGTTTATGCTATTTCCCCATTATTTTCAAAATACTTATGGGTTCCTCCTTACCTTGTATTGTTTAACAAATTCCTCGTGGAATATAGATCAAAGCCCACTTTCACTATTATAGGCAAAACACTTTGGGAGCTCTCATTTGGTGGAATGAGACAATATTTGGTTAGGTATTTTTCATTTTTTAATTGTAAATAATTTTGTGTATTGGTATTTTTAAAAATCTTTTTGCTTTGGCATAGTGACAGGTGTAGGCAATAACAGATTTTTGATATTTTGGTAAACGTCTAAGGTTTTTTCTTGAGTATTTGCAAGTTTTGAGTATTTTATTCTTTATTTTCTAGAATTTTTTTTATGTTCACTACAAAAAAATCTGATAAGTCTTTGGCTTAGGTTTATAATGTTGACAAAAATTACTGAATCATACAATAATTATGAGAGGAACGAGCATCTCTTAGTTTTTGAACTATCAATTGACTTTATTAAAACTTATATTTAAAATAGTTATTATTTTGTAGCTTATAAGATGCCACAATATATAGCCATTACATAGAAAGATGGACATTGTTCGGTAAAATGGTTCATTCTTTAAAAAAAACATCAACAAAATCTATACTTTTTCTATCAATTTAATTTAATTTATTTTATTAATTTAGTTTTCTTTAACACTTATAAGGCTATGCAAAAAGATTCCTAAGTTTTATAGCAAAATATAGTAATTTTGGAAGTAGAGATTCTTGTTGCCACCTTCTTCAAGTTGGAGGAGAGATGATAGAGCTCCATGATTTTAGAAATGAAGCCTTAAAATTGGTATAAGAGAGATTGCATGTAATGTGCTTAATATTAGGACATTTATAATTGTTTTCTTGATAAGATATAGAGAAATGCAGAATTAGTCTATATATTTGTAGCTGATTTTGAGCATCCACAGAGCTTAAATTATATATCAGATTTTGACAAATCACTTTAAATTTAGTTTTTGGCTTCTTGGTAGTAAAGATGCTTCATGTAGAATTAGTTAATAGAATAAAAATGTGGTCATTTTAAAGTGTCAAGGGACCCGTTATACACCTTACTTGTTTGCTTAGACAACCAAAAAGTTTGTACAATTGATCTAATACTTTTTCACAAATGCCCTAATAATTGTTCAACTTTTGTACAAATGCCCCAATTGCTATTTGCTTTCTTAAATGAATGCCTATTTGTTTTCTTAAATGAATGCCTATTGAGTTATAATAATTTTCTAATAGACTTTTAATTTATGAAATATGATGCTACTGATACTGTTCTTCCCTAAGCATGAAACTGTAATTTGATCCAACTAAATCACAATAGTTGGTCAGCAATTAATAAAAAAGATGTTCTATTTAATTACACATGTCAAAATTTAGTGTGGAAGCATTGCCCTGTTAAAGGACCTAGCTCCAGAAATTTCTTCCCATAAACAATGAAAGAATAGAATCGGCAATTATAATGTCCTTCCACCAGACTAAATGATTGACAGGGCTGGTTAATATTTATCAAAGTACCTCAACTTGTAATACTTTTGTGCTGAGCAAGCTAAAGGAGATCATATCTGAGATGCTATGTTAATAATAGTTGGCAATATTATTTCACAACAGTTTTTTGACCAATGGATTCAACAACATGAACATGCATTTGAATGAAGTGCTAAGAGCAATGAGAATAAAGTGACTGAGTTTAGAATGTTGTTCTGAAAGTAAGAACCATATGACACACTTCCTGAATGTTGCTCAATAAACAGAACAATATTAGACATCACAAAGTCTGCTTTTGCTGATCATAATATTTTTATGTAATCATCCAGCCATGATACAAGAATAGGGACAATTTTAACAAGTTATTATCAATGCACCAAACTACCTCAAAAAAAAACTTTAAAAAGCTATGTAAATATCCAATTAAAAGCTATGTAAATATCCAATTAAATACTTAAAGGATATGTTCTTTGATTAACATGTTGAAATATTTAGTAGTTCTCTCTGCTTGAACAGTTTTAAGCTTTTATTTTGTTAGGTTTGATTTAGCATGACTATGCATTAAAAATTGTTTTAGTTTTTTTCTTTATTTCTAATAATTCAATTGACTTTAGACAATTGTGATTCATCTATTATCAATTAGTATGATCATTGAATAAAAAAACAAAAACTCTTGTAAACTATTAAACCAATAAAGCAATTTATTTGTTATTTTAATTTTGAATTTCTTTGGCAACACATCAGCTTCTTAGAAACTCTAGGCTTACTAATTTTGCTACAAATTATGACCTCTGAAATGGAGATAATCCTCCTGCAGATGGCTTATGCTATATGAGGTGTCCAAAATTCTGTATTTTCTGGAATCTATATTGCTTTTATAGTTGTTAGCTGTCCATCTTGTTCATGTAATTCTATAATTGCACCTTATGTTAATTTTACCATGTTAAGTTCTTTTTATTTACTCGTGTAAGAAAACAGTTAGTATTTACTCGTGTAAGAAAACACTTAGTAGAATTTTGATGT
Source organism: Thuja plicata (assembly GCA_018584345.1). Classification (NCBI taxonomy): domain Eukaryota; kingdom Viridiplantae; phylum Streptophyta; class Pinopsida; order Cupressales; family Cupressaceae; genus Thuja; species Thuja plicata. The sequence continues at coordinate 1,092,526 of MU227229.1, forward strand.
ATCTGTGAAATCTGAAGCGAATTTTCATCTTTTTCCTTCTATTTTTTTGTCAGGTCAATTGTATTTTGCATTAGACATAAGGCACATAAGTGCTTCTGTTATCTGCTCAATTAAAAACCATAATTATCAGTAATCTTTAATATTGTAAAGAACAATTTTAAAGGGTAATGTTTCAAGGAGGGGGGCTTCCTAAAAAAATTCAGTGGGTGTTGCTGAGATTTTCAAGGATTATTTTGAAGTGGGAGTTCATGCTTAAAAGCTTAATTTCCAAAATAATTGATAAGAATTAAAAAAATTCATATGATTGACAAGTGGCAGAAAAAAAGTCTAAACTGGTGGCATGGAATCACACCCTATGACTGCTTTGCTACAACCGCACAACAGTTGAGAAACATGGTCCCCTTAATTTTGAACAGCATCCATGTTGTGACAAATGAAGTGCTCAAAATAAGTTTTCACAAATATTAATAGAATGTACTTTTGAAGCAAATCAGACATCATTAAAGAGAATGAAATATGGGGAAGACTATAACTTTTGTCCCAACATAGTGGTAGAAGTACTCATTTATTGTCTCCCAACCACAATGGCTATCTTCTTGTGATCCTCATGTTAAAGAATAACATCTAGAACCTTTTCTTGGTGTTGGGAAAATGTCAATAACAATTTGTAAGATGTTTGATTTAGAGAGAGAAGTTATATTGATGCAATTCATTTGAAGGATTAATAAACTCTTGGATCCCTTTGGGTGTGGAGTTTTTCCCAAAAAAGTTTTTCCAGGTAAATCTTATGTTATGAGATGTTTTTCCTGTGTTGTTAATTTATAGTTCTTTAGTGTTATCTTATGGTGAAATAATATTCATTTATGTGACGTTTTATATTCATCTAAGATAGGTTTATAAACATGTTTAAGATGTGGTTTTTGACATAACAAAGAAATTCTTCACAATTTTCATAATTAAAGACAACTTAATTTTTGGAATTACTTACAACCACCAGTTTTCATTAGATATAATCTAAACATTGAATCTTGTCAATATCTTTATTGAATTATAAATTAAATAAATTTACAACTATTTCTTAACGCATAAAATGCCACTACCAAATCAAAGCACGGCAAAAGTCATAATAATCACAACTCAGAATATTTATTATAGTTACCCATTTTTCCACATGCCAAAATCCAAATTATATCTGCATAAGTAGAAAAACTCTCCTTTTATTTTTGGATGTCAACGACCAAAAAAACCTTGGCATCTCAAGCGTTACAGAAGTTATTTTTAGCAAAATCCTCATTCACTGTGGCAAGTTTTGGGTATAGGAGATTTCCTTTTCGCTTCATGTTGGATATTTGAAGCCCAACAATCACCTGTCTTTCCCTTCAAGAGTCTTTTGGCCATTCACATTTTGGATAAAGCAATCACACTTATATATTCGAATAGATTGTTGTTGTATATTCAATTTGTAAACTGAGATTAACAAAGTATTTTTTCTACTTAGAAAGTGGATGTAGCCTTTACGGTGAGCCATTATAAATCCATTGTCTTGTATGTGATTCTTTGTTCTTAGTTTTGATTTTCTACATGTTTGTTTTTATTCACACTTCTTCATTTACAATTGATACCAAAGCTTCGTTGTGGACCTAGTTGGAAATCGGCGAAGAATTTCCAAAATAATGAAGGAAATGGATAAATGAAAGATAGAGAAATTTGTGTGGAAAAATTTTGGGCTATGGAAAGTGCAATAGAATCACTCTTGGTTAAGTAAGATCATTCACTTGCATTAGAAGGGGAAGCAAAGAAACCAACTTCGATCACATATGAAGAGTTGGAGAAGTTGGACAAGAAAAAAAGGGGCACAATTTTTCTTTTGTTGTCCAGCAATGTCCTCTTCAATATTTCAGTTGAGAAGACTTCAAAGGAGTTATAGGACAAACTTCCTGGTATGTATGAAATGACTTCAACCACGAACAAAGTTTTTATCCTAAAAATATTATACAATTTAAAAATGAAGGAAGGTGGGATTGTGTCAAATCATCTCAATAGTTAACACTTTGGATCAACCAATTGATTTTAGTGGGTATAAAATTGGATGAATAAACTAAATCTATTATTTTATTATGTTTTCTATTGAACAATTGGGAAGGAGTAGTAATGACAGTTAGCACTTCAGTGGTTGCCAAGGCCAAATTAAAATATGATGATGTTGTAGGTACTCTTCTTAGCGAAGATATTTGGAGAAAAAAAATTAGGAACCCTCATCTGATGATTCTTTAACTGTTGTCAATAGGGGAAGGCCTCAAGATAGAGGAAAAAATAATATCAAAAGGAGATCCAAATCTGCGAGAAGATCAAAATCAAGAGGCAGAAATGGTGACTGTTGATTTTGTCGCAAAGCCAGTCACAAGAAAAAAAAATGATGGTTTTAGAAAAAGGCACAAGAAAGAGTAAGGGACAACAAAGCTAACACTGTGTATGAAAAAGATGAAGGTGTTCTGATTCCATCGACAAGTGACACCACACTAGATTCATGGGTGTTGGTTTATACTAGCATAGTAATACTAGCAATCATGGAGAGGAGAATAATGATGGTGTTAATTTGCAGAGACATCCAACTATGCAATCAGAACATAGTAACCAATCAAGTCATGTTTCCAGGCAAAGGAAACCTTCAAAAAAGTTTTTTGATTATGAGTTTTTAATTAGCTATTATCTAGAGTTATTAATTAGTTATAAATCAGAGCCTATTACCTTCAAACAACCTTGCAATACTAATGATTGTGACAAATGGATGTCATCTATGCAAGAGGAGATGGATGCATTAATTACAAGAGATACTTGGGATCTTGTGAAGCTTCCGCCTGATCATAGGGCATTAAAAATTTGTTGGGTATATAAATTAAAGAAGGAAGGAGGAGGAATAAAATGTTAACATGCGAGACTAGTTGTGAAGGGATATGATCAGTAGAAAGGGATCGATTTTGTTGAAATATTTTCACCAGTGATGAAGATGAACACAATCTGTGTTATTTTAGGTTTAGCAGCAGTTTGATATTTCAAGCTTGAAAAACTTGATGTCAAGACTACTTTTCTACATGGCGATATTGAGGAAGAGTTGTATACGGAGCAACACGAAGGGTTTAAAAATTCTAGGGGTGGGGACATATCTATTGCAAGTTGAAACATAGTTTTTACGGGCTTAAGAAAGCCCCCAGGAAATGGTATTGTAACTTTGATCATTTCATGACTGAGTATCAATTCATTCATTGTGATTCGAATCCATGTGTTTATTACAAGAAGCTTTCCAATGGACGTTTTTTCTTCTTTTAATTTATGTTGATGAAATATTGGTGACTGCCACTAGCATGTGGGTTTTTCAATGATATGAAGCAACATTTATCTAATAGATTTGCAATGAAATAATTGGGGCATAAAAGAGCATACTTTGGATGACCATTATTCAGGATAGACGGAAGAAGGAAATCAGATTGACATAAAATAAGTATATAGACAAAGTTTTGGATTTATTTAGTATGACGTGTGCTAATATTACAAGTACTCCACTCACTGGTCTTTTTTTTGGTCATATAGAATGTGTCCCAAGACACAAGAAGATCAAAAGGCATCCCATATTCTTTAGCAGTTAGCAGTCTCATGTATGTCACAGTTTTACTCATCCAAATATTGCTCATGTAATGGGAGTTGTGAACAGGTTTATGAGAAATCCAGGTAAAGCTCATTGGGATGCGATCAAATAGATTTTAATATATTTAAAATGTGTTTTAGACTATAACTTATATTTTGGAAGGCATAATGAATAGTTGTGAGGATTTTTTTTTTATTATGATCTAGTTGGAGATTTAGACAAACATAGATTCACTAGAAGTTATGCTTTCACTTTGTGGGGGCAGAAATTAGCTAGATTTCTAGATTGCAACCATTTGTGGCTCTTTCAACTATTGACACAGAAATGACTCTCATCAAAGGAGCGAAGAAGATGATATGGCTAAAATAGTTATTGAGTGATTTGAGATATGATCAACATGACTTCATTCTATTATGTGGTAGCAATAATACCATTCATTTGGCTAAAAATCTCACATTTCAGCATCACACAAAACATATTTAATTGCGATACCATTTCATTCACAATATGTTTGAACAAGAAAAATTACAGGTTGGAAAGATTGACACTAAACTCAATTCGGTAGATGCATTGACAAAGGTGGTACAGAGGAAGAAGTTTCAATTTTGTAGGAATTCTCTCAATGTTTTCAAGCTGTGACATTAGGAGCAAAGCATGGGAAGATCTTTGATGCAGCATGTGTTGAACTTCAAGTGGGAGCTTGTTGGATATTTGAAGCCCAACAGTCACTTGTCTTTCTCTCCATGAGTCTTTCGACCATTCACATTCTAGATAAAGTAATTGTGCTCATATATATTCAAATATATTTTTGTTGTATAATCAATTTTTAAAATGAGATTAACAAAGAGTTTTCACTTCTTAGAAAGTGGATGTAGCCTTTATGGTGAACAACTATCAATTTGTTCTCTTGTTTCTGATTCTTTGTTCTTTGTTTTAGTTTTCTACACATTTATTTTTGTTTTCACTTCTTCATTTACACTTGCATCCTTTTTCGCTATCTCAAAGTTTAAATGAGGAGTTTACATAAGACTAGGCATAATAGTAGCAGTTTCACGCAATCAAAGTTTAAAACAACTTCCTACAATTTCAAATATGTGAAACAACTTGGAAAAATATCTTATGTTGAAAAGATGATATAGTCAGTGCAAGAAAAATACTTAAAAATAGTAGACATTTTACTATTATATCAAACTAAAATGTTTAGTGTCCCTCTGAATTATTTATAGAGGACCTATAAAGCATTTGAAATGTTTTAAATAAAACTGACGACGTAATCGTATCTTAACTAACTCTCCATTGTGAAACATATTTGTTTCTTTCTCACATTCAAATAGAACCAAAACATACTAGAAACATAAATATGTCTGATCAAAATATGGGTAAGTGCACCAAGATGGTGAACAAAAAGGGGGGTATAAGTGGTCTTTTTTCTTTTTTTTCCGAAATCGGGGAAACTTGAACTTCACAGAGAGATTTGAGGGTCATGCACTCAAAACTATGAGTTTTACAAATAATAAGAATTGGGGTACCCTAAATCTAGTTTCTAAAATACTAATTTTTTTAAAAACGGATAAGATTAAGAGGGTCAAACCTCTCGCACACAAAAAATTATTCCTGATTTTTTCAGAAAAATATAATATAGTCATTTTTTGTGCGCCTCACAAAATATATAGTTAGATTTAGTATTTTGCAAACCTTTTGGTAGGATGATAGGTAAGATTGAGATTTATAAGTGTATTTTTTTGTAATTTTTTGTTGAGATATTTTTTATTTATGATTTTTTGAAGTGATCGCATCCTAAAAATATGGTACCTGTTCGTGCGTTGGGCATAACTTGCATCAAAATAATAGTGTTGGAGCTCCAAAATTTTGGCAAAGCTTGGAGTCCTATATATGTATAGGTTGTGTTTTGTACGCTCAATAACAGGGGTTAGTAGCAGCGATTTGTAATGGAAATAAATTAATCAAACTACTAAGAATGAACCTACGAACAATAAAATGACAAGCAATCAAGGAGGAATACAAACGATTGCAAACCAACAAAGCTCAAATCTTCTATCGTCTCTCTCTACTCCTTCTGAAACTGTGTGTGTGGTGCTCAGTACTGGTATGGGCAGCGTCTATGACTTGGGAGCGTCGAGAATATGATATTGAATGTGTGATTACAAGAAGGGTTGATGCTTGAACCAATCTGACAGAGTAAGGGCGCATGAAAGCTTGAAATCCTGGATCCTTCAAATGGTAATGAAGGGTTGATTATATAGAATATATAAATTATATAAATGGTTGAGATCAATCCCAGAGATTAGAGGATGAATGGTTGAGATCAAAGGGAACTGGAGAAGCCATTAGTAAACTCCACCTCCTCAACTTGGACAGAGGAGATAAAGTTTGGTTAACTGAACAATCGATTATGAGTTACCTTTTGAATTGAAGAGTTAATTTGGAATTACCTTTTTGAACTGAAGAGGTAGATGGAGTAATTCATGCAATTAGATAAGAGTTCTCTTTTTTTAACTAAAGAAAGGATTTAATTGAATATTTAATTTATTTTTGTAATTTAAACTTTAGGAAATTGAATTTAATTAATTAATGGAGATTAATCAATTAAATAAAATTAATTATTTAATTAATTTTGGGGATTTGATTAGATGATTTGGGGAATGAAATTAGAAGAAAATAGATGATTAATTAATGATTAAAAAACCATTAATTAATAGATGAAAATTAGTGTTTGTAATGTAACGTTGCAGGTATGTCCATTTTAGGGTGTCTACATTTGCCTCTCTTTGATACAATGTGATTCATCACATTGCGTCAAAGAATTTTCAGATTTGATCCCGCCCTAGCTTGCCCTAGTGACAGCAGGTGGACTATATGCCCCCTCAACAAATTAAGCATAGAAAATGTGTCAGATGAGCATTAATTTGTTGAAAATGTGAATCACTATATGATGATGATATATGCATTCCTATGTTAGTTATGATATTATTGATGATGGATGCATTGATTATATGATAGATACTATGAACATATTTTGGATTTTTCTTATGCAATAAATGAATGAAATCTACTATGAACAAAATATCTGAGTAAATGCATGTGTTAGTTAGAAGAAAGTTATTGTGAAGTTATCTGGAATCAATTGATAGATTGAACTGATAGATAGGATGGGTGACCCAAGTCGCTGCCGAGTTTTCCAATTTTGTTCATCATTGCACCTTATTATGAAAATGGAAGACAATCCAATGCACCCAGATATTGCTCATCTAGATACTGCTATGATATCTTGATAACTAGAGGGAGTAGAGAGATTGAACATAAAGAGAACCAAATGCACCCAGATATTGACCATCTTGGTACCGCTAGTATCTCTAATTTTAAAAAGAAAGAGAACCAAATGTACCCAGATATTGACCATTTGGATACCGCTGTGATCTCTGATTTTGAAAAGAAAGAGATCTAAATGCACCCACATATTGACCATCTGGATACCGCTATGATCTCTGAATAATTTAAAATAAAAGAAAAAAAACCAAGATAGAAATCTAATGCACCCAGATACAAACTATCTGGATAACGCTATGATTCTATTGGTAGCAACATTTAGAAACATAAAAGGATTGTTTAATTTTTTTCCAGGGTTAATCTCAGATCGTGGAACTGCGTGACTGCCAGATAAGTGACAACGCCTACTGCATTTATCCTAAATGATCATCATTGCCCTAGAATTGAAATGAAACATTCCACAAATAAAAATAAAATAAAATAAGAACGTGATCCATTATAGCTACTCTCATCACTTGGTGGTATCCCGGAGTAGCGTAAGAACATAATCGCGAAAGATAGACTGACATCTGACTGACATGAATGACCTAGTCAACAGTTGATTCTTCCTTGATTTCCTTGATGATTTGATGCTTGATTGTATTTGGTTGCAAGAATGGATGACTCATATAAGACTGATGTGTTTGGTTTTGAGCGTATCTATCACTTTGTAAGACAAATAATTTTTTTTGATTTGAAGATTGATTGATTTGATTGATTTTGAATTTGATCTCTTGGATAGCTGATTTGAATACAGATTGGATAGTTGATAAAGCTAAGTCATATGAGTCCATTGTCAACTTGAAAAAACTCATGATTTTGACGTTTGATTGATTGGCTTGAATTTGATCGCCATGTGCTTGTTGATAGATTGGATAGATGATAAAGCTGAGTCATAGGAGTCCATTGCTAATTTGCAAATCTATGATTTCAACATTGATTGATTTGCTTGATCGCCTTTTTCTTGGTTGATAACCAAACTGGTTTTATTGCTTTGAGATTTTGCAATTTTTGATTTTTTTGATGAAGATTGATTTTTTCAGAACATTTTTCTCTTTTTAAGATTTTTTTATGACTTTATAATTTCCCCTAGGCTGGTGGACCAGTACAAACCATGGAAAAGTGTTGATGCTCAGAGGGGATCGTGCTTCTGAAAATAGCTTGGGTAGCCAGTCTTGCATGTAGGGAGCTCAAGCCTTGATCTTTGGAGTTAATTAATGGCAAAGCGGGATTTTAACACTTACCGTTTATTTGCCAGGTTTTCACCAAGGTACCTTCTCCATAGTTCTCGTTGCCAGGTTTTCACGAAGAGAGCAATTTTATTTCTCTATAATTTTCTCTTCTTTTTTTTTTTTTTTTTCTTTTTTTGTTGTCACCAAGGTGCCTATTTGCCAGGTTTTCACAAAGGTAACCTTTTGTATTTTTTTTTTTTTTTGTATTTTTTGGAAATGTAGATAAGTGCCTTAACCTTGAGACCTCAAGTGTAGAACCTCTTAAGGTGCATGTTGTTGATGTAACCTAGGAGTTGATCTCCTTCTAGTGTTTCCAATTGGTATGCCCCACTATTGCAAAATATGATAATGACATAAGGTTCTCGCTAGTTAGGCTCAAACTTTCCTTATTTTACCCTTTCTGCTTGGTTCTTTTGATTTTCCATAAGTACAAGGTCTCCTACCTCAAAGGTTTATGGTCTTACCTTATTTTGATAGTTTCTTCTAAGGAGATTCTGATATCCTTGTAAGTGGTTGAGTGCATTATGTCTTCTCTCATCCAACAATTCTAGTTCATTGAGTCTTTCTACTTTGTATTCTTCCTCTGAAATGATGTTTTTCAATGAGATTCTTAAGGATGGGATTTCAACTTTGAGGGGTAGTACTGCCTCTAATCCATATACTAGTGATAAAGGAGTGGCTCATGTGGGGTTTCTCACACTAGTTCTGTATGCCCATAGTGCGGGACTAAGCTGTAAATGTCAGACTCACCATGATTCATTGACTGGTTTCTTTAAGATCTTCAGTATGGTTTTGTTTGTGGCTTTTGCTTGACCATTCCCTTAGGGATATTAGAACGAATAGAAACCTTGTTTAATATAGAACTGCTCGCAAATATATTCAACATCTTGATTTTGAAAAGGTGTACCATGATCTGTGAGTATGGTTTCAGGAACTCCATACCGACAGATGATGTTGTTGAGTATGAACATGGAGATTTTGTTTACTAGCGATGTAGGTGAGAGGAATGGATTCCACCCATTTAGTAAAGTAATTTGTTGTTGTAATGATATACTTATGTCCATTATACGAGGTTTGTGTAATCTTACCCATTAGGTCAAATCCCCGCTTAGAAAATGGTCATGGTGAAGTGATGGGATTGAGTTCTTGGGCTGGTGTATTGATGAGATCTCCATGAATTTGACATTGTCTACACCTTTGCACATACATGTTGGCATCTATCTCTACTGTGGGCCACTAGTATCCCATTCAGATAATCTTCTTTGCAAAGTTATTGCCTCTTGTGTGGGCTCCACAAATTCTTTCATGTACCTCGTACAAGGCTCTCTAGAATTCCGTGGAAGTGAGACATCGTAAAAGTGTTCCATCTAGACTTCTTCTATATAGAGTACTAGCGAGAAGGGTGTACCTAGAGGCTTGGCGGATGAGGGACTTCTTTTGGTTCCTAGACAAGTCAGGTGGTAGGATACTATTTTGGAGGTAGTTGTATACGTCATGGTACCATGGGGATTTAGGACCAATAAGGATGCACATTGACTATGTGATAGGAGCTTGATGTGTCAATATCATTAGCTTCTCTACCAAAAACTGGAACCTGGTATCATTGCCTGCCATGTCGATCAAGGATGCTATGGTAGCCATCGCATCTACTGCTTTTTTTTGAACTCTTTGTAATTTCTCAAATGTAATTAAACGGAATGAATCCCATAGCCTTTCCATCTTCTCTCTATATGGGATCAACTTCTTGTAAGGAAACTCAGGTGCAGAAACAGCTTCCTACACTAATCTCTATAGGAAAGTATTGTGCAAATTCTTTTAAATCCTTACAATTTCAGATTTGTTAACTACTTTAACAATGATATTGCAGCCA
>MU227229.1:1115624-1222397 GCA_018584345.1 Thuja plicata
TTAAGTATACTAATGGAAAAATATAATGCCTTCAATCTCCCCCTTTGACATTAGTATCAAAAATTGATATGTGCATAATACTAAAGTGTTTAGTATGTACACCTTGTTTATATCCTTGTCATCATATTAATCCCCCTTACTATATGCATCGGTATAGTATAAGTATATGTACATGTATACTATACATTTTTTGTTCTTTTCTCTATATGTACGTATTATATCCTCCTTGTATTTTCTTTTTTTTTTTACTATACATACTATTTCCCCCCTTTTAACTAACGTGAGTGTACATATCAATTTCCCCCCTTCTTCGATACTTGTGACAAAAATGTACAACTTATAATATGTCAAAATTGTGACAAAAATGTGCAACTTACAATGTGTCAAGTATATTGGAATGGGTTGTCTTGATATCTTCTTGCATTTTCTCCCATTTTTCTTTCAGTTGTTCTAGTTCCATGTGTTGTAGCTCTAGCCTTGTGTGCATATCATAAATGTTGTCTAGGACATACAGTTCATGGGTGGAAATTAATATATTTGCCTCTGTCACATTTTGTTGTAGGAGTGTAAGTGTCAGTAAGAGCTTAGCTTGGAGCTCATTTACCTCATCTCTATATTTCATCTGTGCAATCTGAATGTCCTATCTCTGTTTCTGAGTCTGTTTGATTTTCTCATCATGTAATTTAATTGCTTCTTCATTATTTGTGAGACTTTGTACACTTGATTTAAGATCAGCATCAATTTGTTCTATCTGGTTGGTATACTCTTGAGTGAGTTGATCTAGAGTGCACACTTTTTGTATTAAGGTAATAGCTTATGAGATAATTGGTTCAATTGTACTTACCAATTCAGATAGCTTAACCTTTTTCTATGCCACTTCCTGGCTGATCTTCTCAGCTAGCTTGAACTCATACTTTTGTTCAAGTCTCTCTTCCATAACCTTCTCAACATCAATATTTTGAGATGTTATTGCATCTATGAGTATTACCAGTTGATCAAGCATTGGAGCTTTTTGATCAATATCTACATTAGGTACAATCTATGGAAGTATTCCTCTTGCTACTTCCAGTACCTTTGCCTCTTTTTCTACTCTCTTTAGTTTGTCTTGAATGGATTTTCTCTCACAGAGCCTAGCATACTTTGTCAATGCAGTTGGATCCAATGTCCTTGGATCACAAATTGGAATCTCAATGACTTCATCTAGAGTTACTGGATTCGTATGCTTTCCTTTCTTCTTCTTTGAGATTTGTGTGGATGCAGATGTATGAACTACCATAGCTAGTTCATTTGTTCTTTCGAAAGTGCTTGGTGATGGCCTTGTGGAAGATGCTTCTTGTGTTTTCTACTCGGGTGGCACCTATCAGTTTTGTGAATACTTCTCTCTTTTAACCTTGGGTGTCTCTATAGATTTTTCTTCTAATTGCTTCTCCTTCTCATCTTGCTTTTCTTCTTCACCTTTCTATGTTTGTGTGTCCCCTTCTTCCTTTTGTGTTTCCTCTTTATTTTGATCAGCAAACTTATTTGTCTGATCATCGCTTGTAGCCTTCTCTGCAGTTTTTTCCTTTGTATTGTCTGTGGTATCTTTTTCTTCAGCATCACCATTGTCCTCAGGTGTGCTTGTGTCTTCTACTGCAGATCCATCATTATCCTCTAAAATATTGATTTCCTTCATTAATATAGGCATATTACTTTGAGTGGTTTCTTGGGATGTACCCACAGCGGTGTCTTGCTCGTTGGTTTGATCCTTTTGAGCATTGACATCATCATCTTTTTGCACTTGGTCTACAGGGTCTAGTTCTTTGGAGTCTATGAATGAAGTGTCTTGTACTTGTTCATCAACAACATTAATATCTTTATCATTTGATGTCTTCAATTCTTGTTGTTGTTCCTGATCCTCAAGTGTGATGAATATTACTTCATCTTTCTTCTTTGGATCTTTATCAGAGTCATAGTTGGTGATATCTTGTATGTCAAGATCATCCATGACTTTGTCTAAGTTTATGGGCTCATTGTCACTTTTAGTATTGTCCAAAGCAATGTGTTGAGGACTTGCATTGTCTATCTCCTCCTCTCTGTGAGGTGTGTTGGTGAGAATTAATTGATTCTCACCACTTGTTAACTCTTTTGGTAGATCTAGAAGTTGTCTCCATTTAGTTTCAGTCATTTTTTCCGGCTCTATGAACTTTTTCTATAATACTTTGTATGCCCTTATCTTGGCTACAAATTTACTTGAGTGCTTCTTGAGTATTTCTTTGATTTCTTCAACCTTGGATTCGAGAGGTATTAGTGTTACTAGTACCCTCTCCCTTGCTTCTCTTTCAGTTTGCAAAGCATATGACCATTGTTGGTATACCCTTTTACCCAATTCTTTAGGTAGTTTATTGACAAATTCTGCAGGTGCATATTTGTATATGATCATTGACTTTATAACTGCCTCTTGTATCTTGTTCTAGTCCTCTGGGTTTAGTGTATCTCATTGTCTAATTTTCTTGTCAGACATGGTTCTGGATGTAGCAATAGACTCAACAACTTTATCAATTGTTTGATTCCTATAGTTCTTCTTTTCCACATCATGCTCATCATCTTTAGTGTCCTCTATGTCAACCTTTGTCCTAACCAACCTTTTCCTCTTCTTTGGAGGTGTTGTTTTCACAGTTTGCTGCCTTGTTCTTTTTGTTGGCTGCTTCCTCATATAGGTGCTTACTTGACCTTTCTTAAGAGGTGTTGTATCGGTTGTAGTAGTTTGACTCCTTGTCCTCTATTTCTTTGCAGGAGGTGGAGGTGGAGGTGTATCAGATTCAGTCTCCTCAAAATCTGATTTATGTTCTTATTCCTCTCCGATGGTGCCATGTTCATCGGTTGCCTCTAGTTGCTCTTGTTCTTCATCTGTAATCGATAGAATCATCTTATCCTTTTTTTTTGATAGTTTTATTTATCTCTAGGCCTCTGTTTATCTTAGATCTGGCCTCTTCATAGGTTCCAAACCTAGGTTGTTTGTTGTCAACAAGCTCATTTATTAGTGCATCAATTGCACTTGTAGCTTGATCAATATTGATCTCATAATCCATTGGTGCTAACCAAGCTATCCTTCATACAACTGGTTTGATATGGGTGAAATTTGTGTCCACCATGAAACATATTTCATCTTTATGTTTTTCCACAATTTGTTCAGGAATCCTAGTCCTCTCCATCATCTTTTCCTTGAACTCAAGGAAGTAAGCAGACATAACAGATTCAAAAATGTCCGCTAGTGATTTAATCAGTTCTTTAATCTGTTGGGTTACCATTTTGGTAGAGTCCCATTTTACTTTTCCTACTGAAGGAAAGTATTCTTGAAAATAGAAAAAGATACACATAATAAGTGAGTTGAACTTACATGTGTTGGTCTTTGTAGACCTGATTGTGTGCATGTTCTCATCAAGTTGTTTTAATAGGATATTACACAGATCCATTTGAATTCCTTTGGTCACTATCTTGTAAGTTGTGCTTACTAATGTTGTAGATATGTTGTTCAATATGCTTTCTTGAAAAATCTTATACCCAATTGCACATGCACCAAATTTTAGTTCTTTGTCAGTGATTGTGTTCACTTTGAGACCTTTGTTGTCCCCTTTTGCATTGGTGAGTTTTTCAACTTATTTCATGGATGGATGCTTGTATGCCCTAGGTTTTTCAGTTATCAGATAACCAGTGACAGTGTGAAGGACATCCTTGGTTATTTTCTTGGGTTGGTCTAGTCATAGCTTCTTATCATGCATTCTGGTCAAGACTAACCTTATCCAGTCTGTTTTGAATTCCCTCAGGATATGTAGCGCATTAGTTAACCCTTTGACTTCCAAGTGTTTATGCTCTTCCTTAAGTTTCCCTTCGGCATCACAAAGCTTCTTATAAGCTTCATCCATTTCAAAATCACCTATCTCTATGATCTTGCTATGAATATAAGACCTAACGTCTTCTATGAGCAAAACCCTAGGTGGGATTTTTGAAAACACATCGGTTTCATTGGGTTTCGATGCAATTTCTGGGCAACTCTTATACTTGGGCTCTATACATGTGATGTTCTTGATCAACTTAACCACATTCCTCTTATCATTCTTGATTTTAGCAGTTCTTGAGGTGGTTGCCATCATTTTTCAAGTTTTAGGGTATTTTGAAAATTTAGGGCTTTCTTGAAAAATAACGAAAGAGATCTTTCGGTGCCTTCAATACTTACTTCAATCCATAATAGTGGTGAAAGATTTTTTTGTTGTGTTCTTAGATTGATCTGAGGACGCTCTTCTTTCTTCTCTTTAATCGCTCTATTTTTTGCTCTACTTTCTCTTCAAATTGCGGGTGCAAAATGAAGTTGCCCATCCACTATTTATAGACTTTTTCCCCTAAGTCTTTGTAATAAATGCTCAATGACTCGTCAGGACATGAAGATGGGTTTCATTGGGAAGAATTTCTAAATCATCATTCGTGAAGTTGAGTTTCTAGGGACAATTGTTAACAATGTTGCTTGTACCAACGTATATCAGTATTCTATAGTGACAACTTGTAACTTTCTTTCTTACCGACGGGTGTCGGGTTACATTGGCAACTTAGCCACTTTATGTTTGATCGACAATTTTTGGTAAGTGTAGAACAACTTATCTACTTTGTTCACCGATGATTTTTGGTATGTGTATACCGATGGGGTTGTTTTCTCAGAATTGCAAAAAGTAACATAATATGCATCTTTATTATGCAGATTTTGACTATCTATCAATTTTATAATGGAACTGAAAAAAATGAATTGGTGTAATGCAGTTCCATACTTACTTGTTCAGCTCAAGTGGGGATGGTGATGTCACCGGATCCATTAGATGGGGTATCATAATTTTCATTGCTTGGCCCAGATTCATCATTGCTTGAAGCTTTTATCCACATTTTGTCTCTAGCCCTCCGGATATCTTCAATAGTGTTTCCATTGGGATATGTGCTTATCTCTGTCAATCAATCTTTGCAATATTTCTTGAGGTGACCAACTTTATGACAGTGCAAGCATGTCATTCCTAGGTTTGACCAGCCTCTAGACCTTTTGGTCCATGCTCTCATGCAGTTTGTAGCAATGTGACCATATCTACCACATGCTGTACAATTTGTCCATGTATTGTAATCCCATGTATATTGATTACCTATTCTCTTTGGTTGATAAGAAATATTTTGACTGTTAGGCTTCCATGCTTGCCTTTTCTTTTTCCAGCATTCTTCAGATGTGTGCCCATTCATCTTGCATGTAGGACGGTATTTTTCCATGTATGTTTTCTTCTTTGGTTGTTCTATCTTAGTCTTGCATTCATAAGCCTTATGTCCTTTCTTGTTACATTTATAAAAAAATCCTATGAATGTAGGTGTAGATTTAGGAATACCTTTCATTTTACCTCGGCATACATTTGATGTGTGCCCTTTCTTTCCACAGTGCTTGCATGTTAGATTTCTTGGTCTTGGATTTTCATAGACAATCTTTTCTTGATTGGATGATTCTCCATTTTTGGTAAAGCCTATACCATTGTTGTTGTTGACTCTTCGTTGTCCTTCAATAAATTCATCCATTATTTTATTGCTCTCTTCAGCCTTTTTGATAATCTCATTATGTTGTTTCTGAATTATAACCTCATGTTTTAGCTTTTCATTCTCTTCTCTTAGTTCACCGATAATCTGTATTCTTTCAACGAGTTCCACATTTATTCTGTTTGCTTCTTGACTCATAAGAATAATCTGATTTGTGAGATCATGGTGGTTTTCAACATGTCTTTGAATTTCTAATTCCTTTTCTTGTAGTTTCTCTATAATCTTCCTTCTATCATCAATATCATGGGTTCTTTCTATTTCAGCTTGTCTAGCAGAACTCATCACATCAATCATTCTTACCATCTGGCTCTCTTGACTGATTAGCAACATTTTTATTTTCTCTGTCAGATGTTGATTGATCTCCTTTAGATTTGTGATGTTCTCTTCCGATGCATCTGATGTATTACTTGTATTTGATCCTGAAGATTCAAAGAAATAAGGAATATCTTCTTCTTGATAATCTTTTTCATTGTTCCAAGTAGCCATACCTTTCCTTTCATTCAACAGCTCTCTCATCTTGATTCTTGCTTCTTTATACTATTCATAGAACATCTGTATCTCAAGCTTTTTGTTCTCAATATTCTTATCAAGTTTATACTTCTCCATTGTATGATATTTGCTCTTAAGCCTTTAAGCTTTCCAAGAAGAGACTTAGCTCTGATACCAATTGTTGGAATTAATGGGAAGTAGTACTAAGAGGGGAGGGGTGAATCAGTACCTCTAAAAATTTTAACACCTTTCTAATTTATCATTAGTAATAATTCATTACTACATTACCAACCACTACTGTTGTTCTTTATTATGCATGTATTGTTCATTCATAATATTTAATAGTTTGCAACATTCATAGAAACATTCATGACAATGAGAAACACATAACACAAGATATGGTATCACAAAAAACTTCTATTAGGAAGTAAAAACTGTGGTGGGGATGGCACCCACAAAACTTCACTATCTGCAGAATGGAAGGGAGTCAGTTAAGGCTTACAATTTGATCACTTTTGATGATCTATCCTGTTAGGAGTATTAAGGTGGAGACCTATTAAGATCTACTCTGTTAAGAACTTTAGCAACACTGATTTAAGTGTGCACTCAGTTATGAGATTTATAATAGGACGGTTAAGCCCACCTTTCTTGAAAGGATTTCATTACAAATGTTGACCTGACTATATACAATCTACAATTTCTAATTACAGATCCATTAAAGCTCTCAGAATAACAATATCACCTTAAGTGATTGATGAATACCTTTTCTCTACTCGTCAGTAGCCTCTGTTATGTTTTTGAAAATGATTTGATTCTATTTCTGTCCTTCTACTTGAATTCTCTTATCTAGTCCCTAGATGCTCTCTGGGGCTACTATCCTTTTTAAACAACTACTATTTTCAATAGATTGAGCACCTATTTATACAAGTATTTGACCTATCTTGGAATCACACATTACAATGTTAACTCTTAGATCCAAGGTTTACAACTTGACCTTGATCTTTAGTTTGCATGTTTTAAATCAGTAAAACTAATTAAAAAAATAATAATTACATTGCTTCCTCCACACATAATGGATTTAAAAGTAAATCAAGAAGCTATAACTACAACTTTAGTGATTTATCTGACGTGGAAAGTCATATCCACTTTTTGCGGGATGTAACTAACTGTCGGTTCTTGGTCATCGGGTTGAACTTGAAGTCTGTCAGCGTTCCTTTGTTGAACTGTTCATCGGGTTCCCTTTATCTTTTTATCATTGGATAACATTAAATAGTGTTTGTCGGGTAACCTTGGTGTCAGGTAGTGTTGTTCCCTATCTATCGGTGTAGAGTAAACCGATGGTGCAAATCATATTTTTTCTTAAGTATACTAATGGAAAAATATAATGCCTTCATATAAGATAGTGTTGTCTAGTTTTTTTAACTAAAATAAGTGATGTAAAGAAAACAAAAAAGTATAACTTATCTAGGAGAGTCTAAGTTATGTTTGGACAAGGGTAATTATAGGGACAGATTTTGATTTCTCTTGATCTCAAAAGACTTGGTGGTATAATATATGGATTTTGACTATTGCCTTGGACAAAGTCGCTAATACAGATTGATGATTTGAGATAATGGGATCAAGATAATCGAGTCTGAAATTTTGAATTAATGATGTTTTAGATAATAATCGTGCTTTTAAAGAATGGATGATCTTTAATGTTTAGAGATTCACAGAATATTCTTCACATTTTTCTAGGATGTAGATACTAATATTTTATACAAAATGGGGAATCTTCTCAAGATTTTCAGGAAAAAATAGATGTTCAGAGTTTCCTGGCTAAATGTAAAAAACTTCCACCGATTGCAGTAAAGTTACAGATCAACTGTGGTAAATAATCACTGATTGTGGTAATTTAAAGGCTCAAGTGTAGCAATAAAATGGTCGATTGTGGTATAATTCTATCAATTATGGAAAGATGTGGGCATTTGTGGCAAAAGGAGACAGTTTTGAAAAAATATCTCAAATCTGTTGTATCTATTTGATAAAATTGATTTCTGGAACAAGGATTCTAATTGCAGAACATGTTTGATGTTGATAGCCTAGACTTGAACACGTTGGACTCATTTTTGCAGTTTTTGTTGTTGGTTTTGCATTTTTGCAAATTGATCACAGAACAAGCACAATAGACAATGTGTTTCGTAATCTATCATGAGTCTTGAAACAAGGACAAACAGTTTAATCTAGGTTAAAATTGGTATCAAAATACAATGTTATAGGCCCAATGCTTGAATGTCCATTAGCTCACACAACAAGTGTCACACTACTAGGACTTGAAGGTCCATGATGTAGGCACCCATGTTTTTATCATTTCCAGATATTGTTGTCATGCTAGTGAAGATCCCTTTCACTACCACAATATCCTAGAACACATATGTTGCGGATCTTGGGGGAAATTTTGTAACCCCTTGCACTATAATAATGTATTTGTTCGGAGGTGAACTAGGTTGGACTCTATTTAACAAGGTTGTAGTAGGGTCTGTGGCATCTATCCAATTGGTTTGTATGTGTGTGACTCACTTACGAGCCTAGTTGACCATGCTGGCTACTTAGGGATATTCACCCAATCTACACTATCATCAACACACCTCACCTGAGCTTGGCTAGATATAAAATAAAAATTTGGTTCACGTCTTGTTTATATACCGATCGAAAGGATTATCAGTTTAAGGTCATTTTTGAGGAAGAAGCGCATTCCCCAAACATGCCTTCCTAAAAAAGTATAAAGGTTTTTAATCTAACATATTTTTGCAATCGCACCAATGACCCTAGAGACAAGGTTAATCGATTTAAACACCAAAAGTCCAAGTGTGAACTAAGCTAATCATCTATACAAGCACCAATGTTCAATTTTAAAGCCAAACGTAGGTGATGATTTTCTTAGTCAATTTTAATGAACCAAATTGAAATATTTTTTTCCTTTGTTCCATTTTTAAACCACCATGTCAATTTTAAGCACCAAATTTGGAAAAGTGAGGTTCAAAATGTTTGCATGCAATGTTCATTTTAAGCACAAAAAACACAAATGAAAGAATTTTGGTTACTTTATTAACTGTTTCCTTGCCACAAGCTGCCAAAAAGTGATTAGTACCAAAATCTTCTAGCTAAAAATTGAAGAATATTTGGTAACTCCAGAATTGTTAAGAGCATTAAGGCTAATGATAATTTTGTACTTAGCTGTGAAACATTTGATAGAATCAAGATACCTGTTGTAAGATTCTCTTTGATCTTCTGCTACGATTGCCAAGATGGTTTTTTGTTGCATACGGTAATTAGTATTTCTTCTTATGGAAGATCTCATTGATCTAGCACCCGGGGTGCATCTGATTATCCTCTTGGACATTAGTCATTTGCTCAATCCTGCACAGAAATCAAGAAAGAACACACAAAAAGAAAACTTTTCAAAGATCTTTCTATTTTAAAAAACATTTCTCAGAAATATTTAAATAACAGAGAATAAAGTCCCTGTATAATTTCAAGACCTTTCAAAAAATGTAACTTTTTGATAAGAAATGATGATTTGCGTCTAGAATTATTTTTTTTATGAAATATCATTAAAAATTTATAAAAAAATCGTAAAAAATTTAAGAAAAAAATGAATTTTGGACTATAGCTCTCTTATGTCAACAAATACCTGCAAAAACATTTTTAGATCATAATTCCTTAATTTGTGCCCTAGGGACCCATTTTATCAAAACAAACCTGTTTTAAAAGATCTATTATTTTTGCAAAATAATTTTATAGAAATTAAAATCATAGAGAATAAACCCCCTCTATAATTTCAAGACCTTTCTAAAAATGTAATTTTTTTGAAAAGAAACTCGTATTTGTGCCCAGAAATGATTATTTATAAAATATCATAAATAAATTATCAAAAAAATAAAAAAACTTAGAAACATTTGAATTTTGGTTTGTGGCCTCCATAGATCAGCGTAAACTTGCAAAATAAATTTCATAAAAATATTCCATGCGGTTTGAAAGATATGACCAAATTTCATGTGGGCTATAAGTTCAGGTCGGGTTCACCAAAATGTATAGGTTATGTTCTGTATGCTCAATAACGAGGGTTAGTAGCACCAATTTGCAATGGAGATAAATTAATCAAACTACTAAGAATGAACCTATGAACAATAAAGTGACAAGCAATCAAGGAGGAATACAAATGAATGCAATCCAGAAAAGCTCAAATCTTCTATTGTCTCTCTCTACTCCTGAAACGGTGTGTGTGTGGTGCTCAATATTGGTATGGGCATCGTCTATGACTTGGGAGCATCGAGAATATGATATTGAATGTGTGATCGCAAGAAGGCTTGATGCTTGAACCAATCTGATAGATTAAGGGCACGTGAAATCTTGAAATCCTGGATCTTTCAAATAGTTATGAAGGGTTGATTATATAGAATATGGAAATGATATGAATTGTTGAGATCAATCCCAGAGATTAGAGGATGAACAATTGAGATTAAAGGGAACTTGAGAAGCCATTAGTAAACTCCACCTCCTCAACTTGGAGAGGAGATAAATTTTGGTCAACTGAACAACTGATTACGAGTTACCTTTTGAACTGAAGAGGTAATTTGGAGTTACATTTTTTAACTAAAGAGGTAGATGGAGTAATTCATGCAAACAAAGATCTGATCAAGAGTTCTCTTTTTTGAACTAAAGAAAGGATTTAATTCATTTTTATAATTAAAGTATTCAACATGTGAGATAATTGAATTCTTTTTGGTTTAGAATTGAATTATTGAATGAAATTAAATTAGTTTAATTAGAAGAATTAATTAATAAGTTTAAATATTTAAATTTAAACTTTAGGAAATTGAATTTAATTAATTAATGGAGATTAATCAATTAAGGTTAATTAATTATTTAATTAATTTTGGAGATTTGATTAGATGATTTGGGGAATGAAATTAGAAGAAAATGGATGATTAATTAATGATTAAAAAACCATTAATTAATAGATAAATATTAGTGTTTGTAATGTAAGGTCACAAGTATGTCCAGTTTAGGGTGTCTACACTATATACTGATAAAACTCTAAAAAATGGCATCCTAAAATTTATGCTCAATAATTGATGATATGATGGAGTACATGAAATGGGATACAAAAATATATTGCTTTTCAATTAAAAGTTGAGGGATTAAGGAAGGAAGCTCTGTGACAGGAACAATCAACATTCTATAAGCGAAGGTTTTAGAGATGCTGGAATTTTGACCTACAGTAAAAATGATGTCTATAGAGAATGAAAACGATCAAACATTAAAAATCCAAAACATGCCCAGTTTGAAAAATCAAATTTCCTATCTCCAATAAAATCTTATGTTCATACAATTTGTTTTAGATTTTCGACCAAAGCCAAATACAAAAGATAGGTAGTTATTAGTTAGTTTGTTGATTAGTTTTTTCAAAAGAAATTTTTAAATATTAACATAGGGTGGTGTCTCTTCACCCTAAAGGGGTGTGAAAACCATTCATCCACATATATATATGTGGTATAAAATGTACAAATAAAAACAATAACAATAATACAATTTTATAGATTGGATAAATTTGGATCAACAACTTGTAACATAAACTTGGATGTACCATTTTTTCAAAATCAATAAAGATAAGTGACTTTTCTTTCATTTGTGGGAATTGATTCAACTTCATTTTTTATTAATCCCTTGGATAAAATCTTTTGATTTTCTTCAAAGTGATAGTTATATATTGCATAATTTTGATTAAATTTACAACTTTATTATCAATTGGTCTTTTCATCTTGCATGGTTAAATTCAATTGATTTGTGGATGCAATCAATCGATCTTTCATTTGAAGAGTTAAATTCAATTGAAATAGTTGTGGATTTATCTTAAGATATATGCTCATTTGAACACCTTTGAAGTGATATGTTTCTTGCAAACTGTCTTTGAGGTTGTACGTAGGGTTGGGATGATTTTGACTCTATTGTCCATGATAGAATAAGGCACTGATCTATTCATTAATTGGATTATGTTCATTCATTTTATTATTTAAAGTTTTGTGACATCCTATCCATCTGTTCTTTTCCATTTATACATATTTTCTTAACATTCTTTCAACTACTCAAAGTATTTTAGTTTTGCAGTTTATGATATATTGCTTTCAGTTAGATTTATTTCAAGTGCCTTTGCCATACTTGAGAGAGGGGATTTGAGGTGTGTTCTATCTATTATAAAAAACCTTAAGACTTGAAGGATAAGTTTAAGGTATAGGCCTACCAGCCTTGGTTTTGCAGAGCCATAATTGCTCAAGGTTCAACCTTACCTTGGTTAAATCTTGTTAGTTGGTCAAATCATTTGGGATTTTGAGCAGTGGATTGGCATGTCCATAGGAAAACCAATATCTTGATTTGAGCACCAACAGATTGGTGACTCTACCAGGGAGAGTTTCTCACAATAAGTATTGTGAAGTTACCCAGAGTTTTAGATTTTGCAGATCAGAGAATAGTTGTGCCAATTTGTTTGAAAGTTCACTCTACTTGAAGGACGATTGTAGAAGACCAGCAAACAACATTTTCCTCGAAAGAGGTGGTGACTCTATTCAGTAAAAAAATTCAGTCAATGACTCTATTGAGGGAGAAGACTCTGAAAGAGATTGTATTTTTCCTCTTTGAAAATGTGGACAATTTTGTTTTAGGATGTTTCAGCCATTTCAAAGAAGACCATTTATTCCATATGGCATCAGGCCATTGGATCTTAGGAGATTTTAGTGCATCCCAAATAAGTTATCCCCAAAACTTTCACAACTTCTACCAAAGTTCCATGGAGAATGGGATGAATCGGCACTACAACACTTGGATGCATTTTACATATTTATAGAAGATTATGAGATTTGTGCAGAAGATCAAGTTATGAAGCTATTTGTTAGGAATTTAAAGGACTATGCACAAAAAAAATATGAATCATTACCTACATAGTCCATTTCATCATGGAGGCAGTTTGAGAAACAATTTCTTGGTGTGTTTCATGATGCAAGTGACCAAAGTTGTAGCATGGAGGAGGATCTTAACATGTCTCCACTTGATGCATTTTTAAGTCTGGAGAGATTTGAGGGGGGAGTCTACACCATATTTGTTCATAAGGATGGTAAGAATTTACTAGGAAATACCATCATACATTAGGCCTCACCTCGAGGAATTCATAAGAAAATTTTGAGAGTTGGGAAACTTGCTAGATCACCCTGATTTGGAGCTTTTTCTATCAACTATTAGAAGAAGATGATGAAGACAGTAAAAAGGAGGTTCATGATCAGATTGAAAAAAATGGAGATCTCAGTGATGAAGAAGAAAACATGTGTTATGAACAAAACATGTGCTATGAACAAGAAGAAGATCCAAATTACATTATGGAAGAAAAACCTTACATGCCTCCTTGTGATGCATATGGAGAAGAAAATACCTACAAGATAACCACAAAAAAAATCCAATATCACACCATTGATTTAATGCCTTGTTTGGATTCTTCTTTCAAAAGATGTGCAGAATATGATAACACCAACCATAGCTACATATCTGAAATAATCAAACTTATATGTCATGGTGCATTCATCATAGAAGATGATGTGGAGTATGAACCAGTAATTGATTCATGTGTGGTTGACTTTTTAGGTAATAAGACATGCGAAGTAGATGCAAATAATGAAATGGATGATGAAAGTTTATTCAATACAAAAGAAATTTCAGCTTTGTTAGACATAGAATATCAAAAACATGTTGAGAAGAGTGGTCAAATTGTTTTCTCAATCCACCACACTGAAAAAATTAATGGATCAAAATGTAGGCAAGAGGTACTAGATCAGGAAGATAAATATTTTCAATAATCAAATAATGGAGATGAAATAGAAAAACATACAACATATGAACATAAAGAAGTTTTAGATAAAAGATATCATGGAGATATGCCCGAGCCCTCTAAGTTCCCGAATCCATTATTTAAAGAGGAAGTAGAGAAAGATATGCTTGTGTTCTCTATGCCTTTGAAACCATTATTTGAAGAATATTTTCTATGCCATCAAGTCCACCAACATCATGATAAAGACACTGGGATTAGTGATCATTTTGAAGATGATGAAACTCTAAATATGAATGAGGAAGTATATTTAGAAAGTGAGACATGCATTATTCCATCCTATGAGCAGAAGTGGTATCAAACATATGAAGATGATATGAAATCAAAAAAACATAATAAAGAGAATGTGTTGAAGATTAGTTCTAAAAATTATCCAAATATCCTATCTGATCAGATTCTTGACATAAAAGAAGTTATAGTTCCTGAATATGAGCTATCTTTAAAGCCTTTATGTGAGTAGAAACAATATCTAGAGATTGGAAATGGAGCAGATTGTATGCAAGGAAACATCCAAGAAGAAGAACTTAGTTTAGATATTTGTGTGACTAAACAAATGCATAGGGATCCTCCATCCAGCAAAAAACCAAGTGCACCTGATGATTTCTCAAAGGAAAAATATAAGTCAGATACCAAAAACTGTATTAATGAAGTAGAAGAAATAAGTATTGTCCATAAGGATGATGCATCAGATACAACATGAGGTTAGATTTTGGGAATAAATGATTCTAAGATTTATTTGTTTTCAAATACTCTTGTTGATAAAGATAAGGAATGATATAATATCATATTTAAGAGATTCAAAGTGTTATGTGAACATAATAAAAATTTTGACAGAGGAAAGGAATAATATTCATTTTGGGGGCCAGGAGCCACCAAATTAAGTTTAGAAAAATATTTTATGAAGAGGATAATAAACTAATGGTCTTGTTCTCCAGAGATAACTAGGATCTTTCTATGCTTATAGGGAGCATACGTCCCCAAAAAGAGCATGTTGGATCTCTATATTTTGGTAAAATTTGGAGTCCTATATAGTGATAAAACTCTAAAAAATGGCATCCTAAACTCCATGCCCAATAATTGATGATATGATGGAGTACATGAAATGGGATACAAAATAATATTACTTTTCAATTAAAAGTTGAGGGATTAAGGAAGGAAGCTTTGTGATAGGAACAATCAAAATTCTGTAAGTGAAGGTTTCAGAGATGCTGGAATTTTGACCTGCTGTAAAGATGATGTCGATAGAGAATTAAAACAATCAAACATTGAAAATCTAAAATAGGCATGTTCTGAAAATAAAATTTCCTATCTCTAGTAAATATCTTATGTTTGTACAATCTTTTTTAGATTTTTGACCAAATTCAAATCCGAAAGATAGGTAGTTATTAGTTAGTTTGTTGATTAGTTTTTTCAAAAGAAGTTTTTAAATTTTAATATAGGGTGGTGTCTCTTCACCCTAAAGGGGTGTGAAAACCATTCATCCACATATATATGGTGTAAAATGTAAACAAATAAAAACAAGAACAATAATATAATTTTACAGATTGGATAAATTTGGATCAACAACTTGTATCATAAACTTGGATGTACCATTTTTTTCAAAATCAATAAAGATAAGAGCTTTTTCTTTCATCTGTGGGAATTGATTCAACTTAATTTTCAATTAGTCCCTTGAATAAAATCTTTTGATTTTCTTCAAAGTGATAGTTAGATATTGCATAATTTTGATTAATTTATACCTTTATTATCAATTGGTCTTTTCATATTGCATGGTTAAATTCAATTGATTTGTGGCCACAATCAATTGGTCTATCATTTGAAAAGTTAAATTCAATTGAAATAGTTGTGGATTTATCTTAAGATATATGCTCATTTGAACACCTTTGAAGTGATATGTTTCTTGCAAAATATCTTTGAGGTTGTATGTAGGGTTGGGATGATTTTGAATCTATTGCCCACGATAGAATAAGGCACTGATCTATTCATTAATTGGATTATAGTTATTTAGTTTATTGTTTAAATTTTTGTGACATCCTATCCATCTGTTATTTTCCATTTATACATATTTTCTAAACATTCTTTCAACTACTCAAAGTATTTCATTTTTGCATTTTATGATATATTGATTTCAGTTAGATTTCTTTCAAGTGCCTTTGCCATACTTGAGAGAGAGGATTTAAGGTGTGTTCTATCTGCTATAAAAATTCTTAAGACTTGAAGGATAAGTTTAAGGTATAGGCCTACCATCCTTGGTTCTGCATAGCCAAAATTACAGAAGGCTCAACCTTCCCTTGGTTGAATCTTGTTAGTTGTCCAAATCATCTGGGTTTCCCAGCATTGGATTGACATGTCCATAGGAAATCCAATCTGTTGATTTAAGAACCAACAAATAGAAAATGCAAATTTGTTTTTTAAAAGTGTATAGAATCTAGTATAGAACAGTAATATGTAATTTTTTTGAATTTGGTCAAGTAGTTCAAAATTTATTTAAAAAATGGTAGACATATGTCTGTGAGGATTGTCAAGACACTCATAAAGAAAATGAAAGTATACTATGCTAATGTTGTCCAAAAATAGAAAAAATTATATGGTCAGAAAGCTAAGAAGATGTGTGACATGATGGTGGTAATTTTAGAGATGTGCGAAATAAATTGCTCAGTTTTTAAAAAGTAAAAAGTACCATGCATATTTTTACTTAACTTGTACAGGTTATGTAGAGCTAAATCCATAATTTTGAGTTTTCCAAAACCCGTATAGGTTATGAAAACATCAAAATGTATGCTTGTAAACTTAGGGTTTAGTACACATATGTATCAACATACATATCTAATATTTTTTATATAGTTATATATACATATATTTATATGTATATATGTTTATTTACATGCATGTCTCTCTCTCTCTCTCTCTCTCTCTCTCTCTCCACTTCCAGTTTGGTTCCTAGTTCTACATGACCCATGTGGGTTATGCAGAACTAATACCAAAAGTTCTAGTTTTGCATAACTCGTACGGGTTATGAGAAATTGTGAACGTTGTCATTAGGTTTACATAACCCGTACGGGTTATAAGAAAATATTCATATTTTAGTCCCAATAGCCTAAAAACTAGCATTGCAAGTTGTTTGAAGGCCGCACTGCTATTATAGATGATTTTATGGGACAATAACAGTTAAGTTTTTTTTTTTGTCAATTTTTCTTTGAAATGATTGATTTGTCTTATATTTTGGATTCTTTTTTATGTTATTTTATCATTGTTACTTTAGATTATAATAAAATAATTCTCATCTATTTTTTTTCTTTTATTTGATTGTGGATTTTCATCATGATGTTATGTGTAGGACAATCAATATAAAAATTGGGAAAGAACAAGAGAGGAATGATTGAGCAATGAGAGGCAACAAAGGGAGCATATGAGGAGATTGCGTGAAGGTACATCATCTTATGCACATAGTGAAAATGATAAACATTCAATAATTAAAATCTATATGATGAATGCACCAAATCAAAATGATCAACATACACTAATTCAAATGCTTGTGATGAATGCAATGAACATACACCATTTGAAAATGATGTAATGAATGCACATGTTAATTAAATGAAAGAAGATATACCATTTGAATTAGATGTGATTAATGTACATAATGCACCAAATGAAAATGAAGAGAATGCACCAAAATTAACATCTCCTAGAATAATTCATAGAAAACCAAAGGTTCTAATAGACATTGATGAAAATATTGTGAAGCCAATGCATGATAAAATTTCCAGAAGAACTTGTAGAAGTATGTTTAAAAGAATTTGGAATAACTATTTTGAAAACTTAAATCAAAGTGGAAGATGCCAATTAGTTGTTGAAATGATTAAAAATATAAAATTTGGTGTTCTTAGACATAGAGAACATTAAACATTAAGCCTTTAATAACCCTCAAAACCTTGCAAACTATTAACAAATCAGTAAAAAGTTGTCAATTTTGTCAAGAATTACTTTAGCCACTAGCTCAAACCATTTGGTTGGGATAAAAATATTCATCCTGGCATCAAATTTTCTATGCCATTAGCTCTGGTTGATCAGGTAAATTCTAGTGACAACCTCATTTCACCCACAAAGTCACTAGAACATTTGCGACCATGTGGGACTGAAGTGTCCCCAAGGTGCACTAAGCATGATTGGGCTTGAAAATCTTATGAGGATCATCTCTTGGAACTCATGAGATGTATTAGTGAACCATCAAATGCTACAAGATCATTCCTGAGGTCTACAATAATCTCTCTCCATTCTGGGAGATTCAACTTCATTTGAATTTGGCAGGGCAATCTCGTTTGATACCAAAACTTGCAGTGAGGCTTAGTTGAAAGTTGCACCATTGGGTATCTTTCAAACCGTTAGTCTTGGCATCAAATTGTCTACGCCATTAGCTTTGGTTGGTTGGGTAAACACTAGTGATAACCCTGTTTCACCCACGGATTCACTAGAACATTCGTGACCTCGCGAGATCGAAGTGTCTCCAAGGTGCACTAAGCACGATTGGGGAGAGATTTTATGAAGCTCATATCTTAGACCTCATGAGAGGTATCAAGAAATTGTCATGTGCTATAGGACCATGTTTCCAAAGCCTACAATAACCTCTCTCCATTCCTGGAGATTCAACTTTGTTTCAATTTGGCAGGGCAATCTTGCTCTAATCCAAAACTTGCAGTGATGCTTAGTTGAAAGTTGCACCATTAGGTATCTATCAAACAATTATTCCCAGCATCAAACTGTATGTGCCATTAGCTCTAGTTGGCCAAGTAAATTCTAGTGACAACCCTATTTCACCCACAGAGTAACTAGAACATTTGTGACCATGCCAGAGTGAAGTGTCCCTAAGGTGCATTAAGCACCATTGGGTATGTCAGAAAGCATTTTTGCATGTTGAAAGGCAAAGTGGGATCATTGTTACATTAAACCTACCCAACCAGATGCAATGGAAGCATCAGTTTGTGCCCACCATGAATAAAAATATTTCTTCTCCATGTCAATTACATGAGGGATATCATTAGTAGGGTATGTTGGCTAGCGTTTTGGCATGCTGAGAGGAAAAATGGGACCATTCCTAGGGTAGATTTGCGCAACCAGATGCAATGGAAGTGTTGGTTTGTGCCAATGATGCAAAGATGTTGTTTCTCCAAGCCGGTTATACAAGGGACATCGTCGATAGGGTATGTAAGGCATGGATTGTATAGACAAACACTTGTAAGGGATGATTATAGTCATGAATGTACTAAGGCATGAATTCCAATACACATAAGGAAGTGATCATATGCTCAAGTCATGATTCATACATTTAGATATCCATAAAGCATGAAACACACATGTGGATATATATAAATGCATGAATCATACACATAATTTGTAAACACTTGTGAAGCATACACATGAAGCATGCATGTGAATAATGCATAAAGCATGATTGTTCTTAAGCCAAACATAATACTCGTAACATATGAATTCACTTGTCATGAAGTATAGACATGAATATTCATATCACATAGGACATGAAGCATACACATGAATTCATCTAAGTCAGCAAGCATATATGTGAATACACAACATGAAGTATATATATGAATTTACTGGAGTTGGGAAGTATACACGTAGTGCATACATATGGATTAACTTAAGTCATGAAGCATACATATAGTGCATGAAGGATACACATGAATATAATGTATCTCATAAAGCATGAATTCACTTAAATCATGAAGTACTCATATGAACACACATACCACATAAAAAGAAAAACATAAAATTTCTTAAGTCTTGAAGCATACATGTAGCACAGATTATGAAGCATACACATGAATTTAGGTTATGAAGCATATACATGAATACACATGAAGTACACACATAAGTACATTAATTTATAAAGCACACACATGAATATATGTAAGTCATGAAACAAGAATACACTTAAGGCATAAATCCTACACATGAGTACATACACACAAGCATATTTACATACTAATAATGAACAAATTGGATTTAATATCAAGTTTCATACATATCAAAATGAACAATAATCGTGTACATATCAAAAAATGGCATACATGCCAAATCAATAATAGAGTTACAAAAATGCATCATCAACTATGTCAAGGTTGATATATACAGTACAAATGTCAAATATATACAAAAATTGGTCATTCAATGACCAAAATTAGATCTATATGTCTCTATCAATATCTATGACTATGTTGGATCATTAAAATTGAACCTCTTCAAAGCAGTACGTGGCTCACTAGGTTTCTACACAAGAACAATTCAAATGCCAAATTAGATATCTTTTCTCAAAACAACTAAATACTGGACTATAATCTGTTGTCAGTTGAATTTTTTATTACCTCATCTCTTTTTTCTACACTTTGGTTCTTCCCTAAAGATGATGGCCCCTTCTTGGGTGATTTGGGCTTCTAAAAAAATATAAAGGTAGAGGATCCATGGGAATTCATGAAGGGGGTTGTAACATGTAAAAAAAATCAATACAAGTTAATAACATATACTTCAAGAAATACTAAAAAATTAAAAAATGCATGGACTAAAAAACTAATGTATACCAGAGCCTCAGATGGATCTCCTATGCTGGAAGGAGGTACAACCATTGATGAAATGGTTGTGATATTTTCCTATATGGTAAGTGATAAAAGATGTATAGTCATAGAGGGAGGAATTAGGGATTTCTAAAAAACATGAAAACAATCCAAAATGAGTTGACAAGAGGGTTTAAAATAAGAAGACATGCATACATATTTCCTTTACTCTAATGGACCTTCTCTTCAATGATCCAGACTCCTAAAAAAAAAGAGTGGTAAAGGATCTGTAGGAAGTCACGAAGGGAGCTGTAATAGGTAAAAGAAAATTAACACAAGTTAATAACCCAAAGTTGTTGACAAAAACTAAAAAATGAAAAATGAATGTACTGATATACAAACACATATGGTTAACATGTATATAGAATAAATTCATACCAGAACCTCAAATAAATCTCATGTACTCTTAGGTGGCATCGTCGCTCATGAGGAAGCTATGACCATTTCCTCTGTGTAAAATCATAACATATGTCATAGTCGTAGTGGAAGGATTTCTAAGAGATTTCAAAAAAAACAAGAAAGCAATTGAAAATAAATAAACAAATGTTACCTCTTCCCTCTCTTGAACATCAACAACATCAGGTGTATTCATTAATTATGTAAAACCCAATTATTTCTATATATAGAACATATAAGTTAGGTTCAGTCATCAATATAGACTACAAGTACATGTTTAATCATAATACATTTCAACAAATAAACTTAAATTCTACTGAATTACCTTTTATCATTTGGGTATCATCAAGGATTTCCTTCTTTGTCCCAGTGTCCTCAAGTTAGGTGAGGTATCCTAGCAGAAACAAAATTAACATAAGAGAAATGAATATGATACCACATGGGTTCAATTAAAACAGTAAACAAGAGATATGAAAAATATTATACCGCAAAGCTCTGAAGGCCAAAGTCAATGGTAGAAAGCATGATATCATCAACTTCAGAAATCTAAGAAGCTGACAAGCCCTATAAAACACCAAATAAATATACATATATTAACAAAAGATATTTTGAAACCAACATATTATTCCATTTTTTATGAATATTTAAAAAATTTACCTCAGGTGTCGAAGCTATGTGTGCACGTATACTCGAACGAGCACTCTATGGTGTCCTCATATCACCTATTGCACCCTACAATGCATATTATTCATTTATCAATTTAATTTTTTCTCTAAATAAAAATTTATTTACTTTTATAAGATTTAGGTGATTAATTAATAACATGTCAAAACACAAATAAAAAAACCTATGTCTTCTCTCCAGAAAAAAACCATTGTCATCAAGTCATCTATGAGGGCCACATCCTCAATAGTGAATGCATGTCATCTATCCCTACAATGTGTACATGAAAGGGATGTCAAACCATCCTCATTTGCGTCAGTATCTACCCCAAAATATGTACCCTAACAACTGGGGCACATATGCTCAATGGGTTGGGCTGAACCAAATGGTGCATCTGATGAAGATGGAGGTGGTGCGGGTGTTGATCCACCCTCTACTCCAAAAAATTGTGTGACTATAGACCTTATGGCTAGACATGTTGTCAATTAGTGCCAAAACACTTAGTCATTCATACGGTTACAGTGTTGACTGAGCCAGCAGCTTGAAGTGTTACTCAAGCTAAGTAGTTGTAGTGTCGACCGAGTAGTTAGTTCCAAACAACATCACCCTAGTCACCAGTGTTACCCGAGTGGCATACTATCTCCAAGTGATCAATGTGGCCCGAGAACCTAGTGTCAACCGAGTGCCAGAGTTTCCAATTCACTATGTCGCCTGAGTGTCAGTATATCACCTGAGTGGATTACTGGACCCGGGTATCATCATTGGGCCTACTTAGTACATATTTTTTGATACTATTTAATATGATAAGTAGCCAACTTATGGAGGTAAATTATTTGGATAGATATATATGTAAGACACTTTGTTTATCCAAATGATGCAGTAGAATGGATGTATAAATCAATTACAGATGTGAATATGAAGTGGCAAATTGATTAGAAGGCTACAATAGTATAAAGGAACAACAAAGATTCATCTATCACATTTAGGCAATCAGTATTACTTGAAAGGATCTTATTCAAAAAATCAGAGTTGTATAGAAAATCATTCACTGGTTCATCCTAACAAGTGTATCAGTCAAAATCCTTTAATAGGGTGGAATTAACAGTCCTTCACAAATCTCCTAATAGAGTGCATACTTTACTGTATTGTATAAATCCTTTCACAAGGTGGACCTAACAGTCCTTATTTCTCCTAACAAGGTAGACCATTAGAAGTGGTCAATTGTAAGCCTTAACCGGCCAAATTTATTACTATAGTTCTCAATATTGTGGGTATTATCCCCACCCCAATTTTACTTTCTATTTGGAAGGTTTCTGGGTAACCAAATATTGTGTCAAGTGTTATGAATGTTTATTTCTTTTATGTTTCATGCATGTAATTATATTAGACAATCTAATAAAGGATAAAAGTGAATAAGTTTTATTGGTTCCTGATTCACCCCCCACTCAGTCACCTAGCCTACAATATATTTCTAGCAATTGGTATCATAGCAAAGGTTCTCTTATCAGAAGTTTAACTGCTTGAGAAAATATCAGAGGAAATGTAAATATATAGACTAGAGAAATTCTTTGAAAATGAAAAGATAGATCTACAAGTGGCCATGGATCAAATCAAAAAACTCAAGGAGCAGCTATCTCATTCCCTAAAAAGAAGAAAAGATTTAGCAGTGCAAATGAATGAAAAAGGTTACATGGAAGAAAGAATTGAAGATTTATGCAAAGAAATAAGTTCTAAAGAAGCTGATGAACCCATTGAAGATCTACTTGCAAAGAATCTCAATTTACATGAAGAATTTAGGAAGTTGAAGAGAGAACAAGAAATTCATTCAGTCAGAATATGTGAAGTCATGGAACAAAAGAACCAAGCAGAAAATGACAGAGATA
Organism: Thuja plicata; assembly: GCA_018584345.1. NCBI lineage: Eukaryota > Viridiplantae > Streptophyta > Pinopsida > Cupressales > Cupressaceae > Thuja > Thuja plicata. Next base: position 1,139,189 of record MU227229.1, read on the forward strand.
TGAAACAAGAAGGTAAGGGATTGCTAAGTACAAGATTAGAGGAAAAATAAAATGAAATCCATCATTTGTCACTTCAGTAAGCAGCTATGATAAATCAACTCAATACTTCAAATCAAGAAGTTATCAATCTGGGGACTGAAAATGAAAGACTGTAAAATGATCTCAATACTGAAAAAAACAAACCAATGAGAGTATGATGAATTCAGAAGTAAGCATGGATCAGTTGATAGAGAAAACTCAATGTAGACATCATGGATAGAATGGATTAGGTTATAATGAACAAGGTGAATCCTCATATTAAGGAGCTCAAAAGAACAAGAAACCTACATGTAATCATTGTGGCAAGTTAGGGCATACATCAAATAAATGTTGGAGAAATGGAAAGTCAAAGTTTCATGGTAAATACTACAGGTGAAACAAACATGGACATAGTGCAATTGAATGCACTGAGAGAAAGATCAAGAAGGGATCCGAGATGTTAGTGAGGAATGCTATCTACGAACTGCAAAAGTTCAAACTTCATCCATGGATTGCAGAAGAGATAGATCCAATGGGAACCCATTCACAAATTCCTCCTATGGTAATTTTGATTCATGATGTTTGAGATTTCTATCATTGCACCATTCAACATCTAGGCACATTAAAGTTTAATCAAGCATATGAGGCACTTTGTGTGGGTAGAAACCTGAAGCTGGAACACAAGCACCTTGAAGTCAAGGGTTTAACCCATATCTTGCATATGCTGAAGAATTTCCAAATGAAGTGAATTATGTTTATTCTGATTAATGTTCACAACATGCATCTCTAGTTGGATCAACCAATAAAGATCACTAAGATGATGGTACACCAAGTGACAGGGTACCCAATGCTCGACAAACCTAAAGCAACCAAAACCCTACCCCGAGATGACCTAGCCAAGAAGACTCTTTCCGAGTGGGATGGAAGAGGTATGAAATTGAATGGAGTTACTGACATGGAGCTAAAGTTCAAAATTCATGTGATTGCACATAAGATATATAATTTAAGCTGACCAAACAGTGTTCCATGTGAGGCTGTGGACTTGGCATACAAAGTGGTGAAGAACAATCTATCATTTGACCTAGCCGAGTTGCAGCTCATCCAACTGAGAAAAAAAGTGGAGAGCATCTGGGCATCTAAGACCAATCCTTGTGAGTTTGGTTCACTCTTGGTTTTCCTATTCTTTTATGTTCAAAATTTTTTCCCTTCAAAAGGCACAGTTGGATTGAAGAAGGACAGGCCTATAATTTATCATATAAATGATTTTATAGTAGAATTAGGAGATAATTTTGAAAGCATCATGGATGCTTACTTTGAAAGTTTCAGAGACAAAATGCAGAATATATACAAAATTCCCAAACAATTGGTAGAAGACTATAAGGATGATATATTATTCCTAGTTGACTATGACAAAGTATACATTCATGCAGTCAAGCCTAGGGTTGCATGGGTGAAACCTCTTGCTTATGAGGTTAACATAGATGAGACTAGAGACATTATTGAAGCTCTTGTAAATGAGCCTATTGATCCTAAAGCACTATATTTTGGTACTTATGAAGAAGCTAAGGGCAGAATATCATTGGACATTGAGATTCCTTAAATCTTGAAGAGAGGAAAGAAGAGAATTGAGAAGTTTGAAAATAAATTTGGCAAGTCATCAAAATCTCCTCCTTCATTCACTGAAAGCAAAGAGGATGACATAAAGGTAGAAGAAGAAGAACCTAAGAAAGAAGAGGAAGAGGTAGAAGCAGAGCCACCTACGAGGAAGAGGCTAGCCCCCATGAAAATACCAAATACCTCTACCCATTTGTTTACTGCAAAAAAACCCAGAAGATCTAGAAGAAAATTGATATTTCCTAAAGAAGATGAAGAAGAAGATACAATTACATTCAAGAAGTCACCACCTACCTTTGAGTAGAAGGTTAAAGAATAGAAATAAGATAGTGGTATGGGATCTGTCAAATCACTGAAGTATGCTTCCAGAACCAAGGATGAGTAGAAGATGATTAAGGATTCATTAGTAGAGAAGATGCCAAGATGGAAGTATGATCCATTTGAATTGAAAAGCCATATGAATGAAGACCTTCTCAAGGAAATCACCATTCACTAGAATAATACAGTTCAGATTGAAAAGGACATCATGAAACAAACTTTGAAGCAAGTCATGCCTACTATGACTGATAAAGAGGTAAAAGATGCTATGTCTAAATATGAGAGTAATAACACTCCAAGGTTTAGGACTTTTCAAATCTTGAGCAAGAAAATAGAGGATGTTGTGAAGACTGCAACAAAGTTGTGGAAGACAATTTTTGATGGCAAGGGAGATGATAAGACAGATAAACAGAGTACAAACTCTCATGTATAGGTTAAAGATGAAGAATTACCTAAGATACATATCATTGAAGAATCTAATATAGAACAGATAGCAGTAGAAGTGATGGCATCTTGCCCCAATCACCTATTCAGAGTATCTTATCTCCAATAAAGTAAAAAGTCACAGAGTCTACATCAAGTTTAGTGGGAACCGAGCATTAGGCTCTACCTACTACTAGGCCAAGCCAAACCGAGTCATAGGACACTGTGAATATTTCTACAGTTGGTACTAATTCTATAGTTGGTACAAATAAAGTTAATGACCTACTTTAGCTGAACACTAAGGACAAGGATGAGGATGGAAAAGGTAAGGAAATCATTCCTTCACCTCACCCAAGGTCAAGGGTAAAGAAAAGGAAACAATTACTGACAAAGTTGACCTTGAGGAAGACATTGTGATTCCAAATTGGGATCTTTCTAGCCTGAAAGCTGAGAAGATGGACATCCTTGGGGAGATATAGAAGAAAAGAGCAAAACAATAGAAGCTCCAAGTTGAGAAGAAAAGGAATAGAGTACTACATGAAATCAAAGGTACATTCCTTGATTCACTAAAGATTGAAGTCAATGAGGAAGGCTCCATAATGGACCAACTTTTTGACATATTTCACAAGTTTAATCATGATCTTAGTGGACATGAGAAATAATTGCAAAAGGAAGAAAGAAAATTTGAGAATAAGGTTCTAGAGAATGTTGCAGGTAAGATTGAAATAGATCAAGTGAAGCTAACCACTATCATTAGCTCTCTAGAAACCACTGTGAATAATTTTGTAGAATTATTTGTAAAGTTGAGTGACACTTCTAACTTTACCATGGAAATAAAGAACAAGATGACAATGATTGACAATGATTTGAAGGAAAGTGCAAGCCAGTTGGCACTTAATCCTAGTTCAAGTTCAACATATTTTGTTAAGATCAAGTATCTGAATGATTTGTAGGAAGAGCTACTAAGAGAAGAAGGAAGAACATGGGAATCCCTATCAGCTATATAGAGCCAACTCCTTCCTCAAATGGATGTCATACAAAAACATATTTCTCATGAAAAGAGACTCATCCATGATAACAAATTTTCAGTTGCAGAGCTTATGATGGAGTTGTCTGCAGAAATTCAGATTGAGTTGCACATCCTGAAGGTGTTGCAAGACAATTGGGACAAGAGTTTGTCTCAAATTTTGAAGGTACATTGTGATTTCCTTTCATATTTTGGTATTACCTTGTATATATAATTTTTTGGCATTTATGTCAAAAACAAGGGGGAAAGATAGAATTTGTATATATATGAGGAAATACATGTACAGTGAAGGGGAAGATATATATATATATATATCAGAGTTACAAAAACAATTTTGGAAAATAAAAAATAGAGTCAGTTGCAACCAAGTTGGAAAGAATTAGTCAAAACCGAGCAAGTACCCAAAAATTAGTGCCAATTATGGAAGGGGTAAATTGTAGACCTTATGGAAAGACATGTTGCAATTAGTGCCAAAACACTTAGTCATTCATATGGTTACAATTTTGATCGAGTCAGTAGCTTGAAGTGTTACCTGAGCTAAGCAGTTGTAGTGTTGACCAAGTAGTTAGTTCCAAATAGTATCACCCGGGTCACCAGTGTTACCTGAGTGGCATGCTATCTCCAAGTCATAAATGTGGCCTGAGCACTCATTGTCAACCGAGTTCTAGAGATGCCAATTCACTGTGTCGCTCAAGTGCCATTATATCACCCGAGTGGATTACTAGACTCGAGTATCAGCATTGGGCTGAATTAGTACATATTGTTTGATACGATTTAATATGATAAGTAGCCAAATTATGGAGGTAATTGATTTGGATAGATATATGTAAGACACTTTGTTTATCCAAATGATGTAGTAGAATGGATATATGAATCAATTACAGATGCGAATATGAAGTGGCAGATTGATTAGAAGGCTACAACAGTATAAAGGAACAACAGAGACTCATATATCACATTCAGGTGATCAGTATTGCTTCAAAGGATCTTATTCAGAAAATCAGAGTTGCATAGCAGATCATTCACTAGTTCATCCTAATAGGTGTATTAGTCAAAATACTTTAACAGAGTGGACTTAACAGTCCTTCACAAATCTCCTAACAGACTACATACTTTACTGTATTGTATAAATCCTTTCACAAGGTGGACCTAACAGTCCTTATTTCTCCTAACAAGGTAGACCATAAGAAGTGGTCAATTGTAAGCCTTAATCGGCCAAATCTATTACTGCAGTATTAAATCTTGTGGGTATCATCCCCACCCCAGTTTTACTTTCTATTCAGAAGGTTTCTGGGTAACCAAATACTATGTCAAGTGTTATGAATGTTTATTTTTTTTCTATTCCATGCATGCAATTAGATTATACAATCTAATAAAAGATAAAATTGAATAAGTTTTATTGGTTCCTAATTCACCCCCCCCCCCCTCTCAGTCACCTANTTCCCCCCCCCCCCCCTCTCAGTCACCTAGCCTACAGTATATTTCCAACAATGACACACTCAATAGTGACATCAGTCAATGATGTGGTTGTGTGAAGAGTCCATAAATCTATAGAATCCTTCATGACTAATGGGACCACAAAATGAACCATGGTTTTTTTAGCTAGAGGCCTCTTATGTATTGGTTGTACCACCCTATGGGCCCCAGGTCTATCCTGTGTAGAGACTCTCTCTCTACCCTAGAACTGTCGGATGTCAAAGTAATTTGACATCTCACCCAAGACAAACTCATAATATAGCTATATCAAAAAATATAGAGGCACCTCTCACTTATTATAGGGTGGTTGGTCAAAGACCATATACCACCTATCCCAAAAATATTCTTTCATCCTATTGTGAACACACCAATGTATAGGAAACCGAGTCGTATTTTCTTCTAGGTTGTTACTAGTAATAGGATCGGTGAAAAGAGCACATATGTCACATTTAAGTATGCCCTGCTTTTTCACTTGATCATATGATGACCCATCTGCATAAAATGTTCAACATCTATCCCTCCATAACCTCATTTGGTAACCTCCCTAGATACCTCATTTTCACTATTGGTTATTCTTTCTAGCATCAAGGTGAGGGTTGAGTGGTGGTCAAGACTAGAGGGCCTCAACCTATTGACCAATATAGAAATTTGGGCACTATTTTCTGTAAGGTGTTTGATCAGATCATCTTGTGTTGCATCTATATGATCTAATGGAGAATGTGGAGTATTTATGGGTGGTGGTGGTGGTGGTGGTGGTGGTGGTGGTTGAGGGGTAGTATTTTGAGGTTTTGGAGAAGCATTTTTTGGTTGTATTTGTTGCTCATGTGCAATGTTTTTTAGGGTTTTCTTTTGTTTCTTGTGTACGAGGTCTTTGTTTTGTTTTTAATTTTGGGGGATTGTTTGTATAATCTGATATCAAATTAATAAAAAAACATAAATCAATTAAAAATCCATACTTCAATTAAAATGCAAACAAAAACAATAAAAAAAAATCAAAACACTAAAATATTACATGTTCGACGCAGTGTCATTGTTGCAAATTGATCAAAAATCCAAATGGATGCAAAACACGCTCGGGTTCTGATAAAATTTTCCTTCTCCATGCTATCGTTCCTCCATTTTTGGTGTTGGAAATGGTCTAATGCTACGAGTTTTGGGGAATATAATTTTTCTCAAAACTCATACGCGGTTTGAGGAACATTTTGTTCCTGAGGATCATTTTTCTTTTTTTATTAGTTTTTGCTAGGAGCCTAGCAAATTTTTGAATATATGAGAATTTTGGTTTTTTTGCACATGGCCATTTTATGTTCACCATCTTGGTGCACTTACCCATATTATATCTATAGAAAGATAACATAGAAAGATAACAGAAATGAAAAAATAAACCTTAGCAAAAGATGCTCTCCAAACAAGGTTATGTTCTTGGGTAACAAGGTCGTGGTTAGTTATTAATATTTTTATAATATTTCTTGAATGTACTTGAAAACATTGAGAAATTTCCCACATTTTCTAATTTTAATATCTACCCCCTAGAGTACCTACCACTTATACTACCACATGTCATCTTATTTGAAAAGATGACTTTAAATTTTCTCAATGTTACCTGAAAACATTGAGAAAATTATTATTTTTTCAATTTTAATATTTACAACTTAGACATGTCTTGTGGGAAATATAGTCCACTCAAATTTCTTTTATCAATAATTTAATAATTTAGTTATCAATTTCTTATTAATAATTTTATTTTTATTATATTAAAGTTTTTAATTAAATAGTCAATATCTCTAAAACAAAGTTATACTATTTATAATTCTACTTGAGCTATTAAAGTAGTACTACACATAATTTTTCATTAGAAATCAAGTAAGTCCTATTTCTTATTTTTTGATTGTTTCTCTTCAATTACATACTTGTTGGAGATTCGCTTCTGTGCAAATAATTGATTGTATGTTTTTCATTGATGACGACATATAATATACAACCGTGTTCTATATGCAATTATCAGTACAGATGTTCTGGAGCTATGCGTGTTTATTTCCATGGCGTATACATGTTCTAGATTCTATGTGCATCCATGCCGAGTCAGATATGAAGTTTCAGTTGAGTTATGTTAATCACTTATGACAGTTACAGAGTCTGAAGACTATCTGTGAAGAGCTGACATAATTACATTATTTCTTGAGTTGTGCCTTTCTTTGGGATATACGTGTTTGTATTCATGTTTAGTTATGAGTTAAAGATAATTATCTAAAGGTGCCAAACATGTTCTATTAGAATCATGAAGTTGGAGTAAAATTGGTGGAGCTGACTTTGTGAAGCATCGTGTCTATTCAGTTTGAGTTGCATGTTTCTAATCAGGTTGCGTGGTTGATGTGGCTGACTAAAGAAGTATTGAAGCAACTCCTAAAGCTGATGAAGATCACATCCTTTGGGGAAGATACTTATAGTTGTTCAATTGATGAACGCTAAGTGTGAATGATAAGAGAAGAGACAAAAAAAGGTATAGAACAAAATGTCTATTGTTGTGGGACACTAGAGACATTTAATTCATCAAGAAAATATCTATGTGAAGAAGAAGTGGAAGTATACAATACACTGGAACTGATCAAGACAGCAGGTCTACTCAAACAGTTCATTTATCAGATATAGTGTATATCTTTTCTACTGAAGGTTGCAGCCTTCATCATTTTAGCAGTGAGCATTTGGATAGTGAGTCCTCACCTCTAACAGGGTTGCTTGTAAAAGAGTCCTAACAGGGTCCGACCTTTAACCAGGTCTATGTACTTATTGCATTATAAAGAACAACTCCTAACAGGGATGCAAGATCTTCTAACAGGGATAATTATACTCAAGTACAGTTCTTTGTGGGTGCTAATTCCCATCAGGTTTTTTACATATTTGGTTTCCCCGTAACCAAAATTGTTGTGTTCTCTATTGTGTTATATGAATGTGCATTTTCTTTATGTTAATTGATATCTAAGTGAAGAAAATAATTAAAATAGCTGATAATTGATTCACCCCCCGCCTCTCAGTTATCCTTTGGGACTATTTCAACAATTGGTATCAGAGCCAAGTACCTTGGAAAGATAGCCTAATAGCTTAAGGTAGATCAGATGGCATACTTCAGGAAAGAGAGTCCTAAGTTTGATGGATAAAACTATCTTGACTGGAAGAACAAAATGATAACACATCTTCAGTGCGTTGGATTTGAGATCTATGAGATTTCCACTCATGCAATTGAAGTTCCCACCTTGAAAAACCTTGCAGAAGAAGACTCTACAATTAAACAAAAGGAAGTGTTCACTCAAAATGTAGTTGCCAAAGAATTCCTAATCAATGCCCGATCCGACAGTGAATTTTCTGAGATCAAGAAGGCAAATAAAGCATATACTATTTGGAAATACTTAGAAGATATGTTTGAAGGAGACATTCAAGCAAAGAATGCATGCAGAAAGACATGGAAGAAAAGATACAATAACTTAGAGATGCTACCTGAAGAAAACATCAGAGCTTACAATTAGAGAATAAATGAAGCAATTTGAAGTATCAGAAACAATGGTGGAGAAATTTTAGAGGATGATATAATGGAAAAACTAATGACCACATTGACAGCAGACTATGAGAACAAGATCAATATCTTAGATGAGACTATGCAATATTCAAAAGACTTCAAGAGGGAAACCTTGATCAGCAAAATATCCGCATTTGAGATATCAAGATAGAAGACAGAACCTAAAAGTGAGATAGTCTTCAAAGCCTCAGTTCATAGCAAGAAACCTATAAGCAGCTCTATTAATAATGAAGAAGTGGATATAGAAATAGAATAAATCATTGCTATGATTGCCAAGAAAGAAATGAAAGGTAAAGGGAAATATGAAGGACAGTTACCATTCAAAAGTTTTTCATGCAACAAAATTGGTCACTTTGCATCCAAGTGTCCTACAAGAGTCAAGAAGTTCAGATTGGATTACAAGCCCAAGCTCACTAAGGAATGTTATCATGCTGAAGATGGTGTAACCGATGATGACTTAGGAGAAGATGAAATTGGTTTAGTTGCCATTAAAGACATTGAGAAGATGCTTGAAGAAATGGAAAAATAAGATGAAGAAAAAAAACAAGAGTTAGCATTAGTTTCAAAAGCTGACATCAGAATAGACTAGATCATAGACAGCGGATGTTCACACCACATGATAGGAGACAAAGAAATATTTGTACATTTGGAAAATTACAAAGGTGGCATGGTTATATTTGGAGATAACACTCCCAAACCTATCATAGGTAGAGGTTCTATCACCTTAGATGGAAAATAATAAAATAGATGATGTTATTTATGTTGATGGTTTACATCATAACTTACTAAGTGTTGGACAGTTCCTTGATAAAGGATGTCAGTTGGAATTAAAAAAAAACCAGTGCATCATTAACAACAAAGAAGGAGACATGATTGCATTAGGCTCAAAGACCAAAGGTAATGCCTTTCAGCTCAATTCAGAAGTAAGTTGTTTTTTTGCAAAAGTGGATGACAGTTGGCTATGGCACAAGAGACTTTGTCATATCAATTTTGACAACATAGTCAAGATAAGTAATGTAAAGGCAGTAAGAGACCTTCCAAGTATTGCAAGAATAGTTGACACCATGTGCAGGGAATATGTGATGGGGAAGCATGTGAGGACCTCATTCAAGAGAAAACAAGACTCTGTTGAAAACAAATTATATCTCATACATACAGACCTATGTGGACCTACTCAAAAAAGATCATACTACGGAGAAAGGTATTCCATTTTGTTTGTTGGTGATTTCTCAAGAATGATGTGGGTTGCATTCCTAAAAGACAGATCTGAACCTTTTGAAAAGTTCAAAGTGTTCAAAGCTAAGGTTGAGAATGAATCTAGATTAAAGATAAAATTTATGAGATCTGATAGAGGAGGAGAATTCACCTCTGACCATTTTTATGATTACTATGAAGAACATGGAATCAAGAAACAGTTAAGTACACCTAGAACCCCTTAGCAGAATGGCATTGCAGAAAGAAGGAAAAGAATAATACTTGACATAGCGTGCACTATCATGATTGAAGGAAAAGTTTCCCATACCTATTGGAGAGATGTGGTCAATACAACAGTCTATACTATCAATAGAATACAATTGAGACCAGGCACAAACAAGACACCTTATGGAATTTGGTTTGGTAATTTACCTACTGTAAAATACTTCAGAATCTTTGGAATCAAGTGCTACATCAAGAGAGATGATAGCATTGGCAAGTTTGATGCTAGAAGCAACAAAGGTATTTTTCTTGGTTACTCTACTAAAATAAAAGCCTATAGATGTTTTAATCTAAGATTAAAGAAGATCATTGAAAGTACTCATGTAAAGATTGATGAGAAGTTTGTGATTCAAGAAATATATTATGACTGTGCTCCCATGATTGAAGATGAGCCCAGACCCATCAATAAGGACATAGTTATTGAAGAAATGTTTGACTGTATTGATGTTTCATGTAACAATCCTGAACTAATTGAAGAAGAATCATAGATTAAAAATGAAAGTATCACTCCTAAGAACTCAAAATACACATCCAAATACCACTCTAAGGAAGATATCATTGGAGATCAGAGTGCTAAAGTCTTGACAAGATCTAGAGCAAAAGGTCCAACCGCGTATGAAGAGGTATGCTTACTTTCTCAGATTGAACCCTTAAGTGTTGAAGATGCGTGCAAAGATTCAGATTGGCAAAGTGCCATGAAAGAAGAATTAGATCAAATAATCAAGAATGAAACATGGGAACTGGTCCCTAGCCCTCATGATAAGAACGTGATTGGAACAAAGTGGATATTTAGGAACAAAATGAATGAAGAAGGCACAGTGGTAAGAAAAAAAGAAAGATTAGTATGTAAAGGATATGCGCAGAGAGAAGGAATAGACTACACTGATACATTTTCCCCTGTGAGCACACTGGAAGCTATCAAGTTTTTTTTGGCCTATGCAACATTCAAGAACTTTAAAGTATATCAAATGGATGTCAAGTTAGCTTTTCTGAATGGTGACCTGAAGGAAGAAGTCTACATAGAGCAGCCTGAAGGATTCAAACTTTCAGACAAACCAGACATGGTATGCAGACTAAAGAAAGCACTTTATGGACTTAAACAACTCCCAAGAGCTTGGAATGAGAGACTTGATGGTTACTTTACAAAGATATGATTCAAAAAAGGAGAAGCAGACTGTAATTTATTCATAAGAGAGACAGATGACCGATTACTACTCATTGCTATTTTTGTTGATGACATTATCTTTGGAGGTAATGACAAACTTAGTGCAGAATTCACAAAAGAAATGAAAAGTGAGTTTGAAATGAGCATGATTGGACCTGTCAAATATTTCCTTGGATTGAATGTAAAATAAACAGACAAAGGCATATTTATAAATCAGTCTAAGTATGTGAAGGAGATATTGAAGACTTTCAAAATGGAATATTGCAAACCAGTAAGCACCCCCATGATAACAGGAAGCAAGCTTTCTAAAGATGATGATTCCATAGCAGTTGACAAGACTCTATACAAGTCCATTATTGGAAAACTCATATATCTTACTCAATCTAGACCTGATATTTCTAATCCAGTTGGCATTGTTGGAAGATTTGTAGCTGAACCTAAACAAAATCACCTAATGGCAATAAAAAGAATATTCAGATATTTAAAAGGAACTATAGACTATGGTTTATGGTATCCTAACTCAGAGAATATACAACTTCATGTGTATACTGATGTTGATTGGTCAGGTTGTGTTGATGACAGAAAGAGTACATCAGGAGGAGCAATATTTCTTGGAGATAGATTGGTCACTTGGAAAACTAAAAAGCAGAATTGTATCTCTTAGTCAACAATAGAAGCTGATTATGTTGTAGCAGCATTGAATTTCTCAACAATGGTTTGGATCAAACAGATGATAAAATAATTTGGTATTCAGATTGGTTATCCTATTGTTATTCACTATGACAATGCAAGTACTATCAACATGTCAAAGAACACTGTGATGCACGCAAAGACAAAACACATTGAGATCAAATAACACTTTCTAAGAGAAAAATTTGCACAAAGAGAAGTAAAGTTGGATTATATGAGCACTAAAGAACAATTAGCAGATATTTTTACAAAGCCATTATCAAAAGATACTTTTGAGTATCTCAGGGAGAAGCTGGGATTAGTTCCCTTTCCTAAGTCTGAATAGAATTTACAGCAAGAACATCAGTCCTTGGTGACTGATGAATGGTTGAATACTCTACTTCTGGAGTAGTACCTGTGTCTAATGGAGTTCAACACCCTTTTTCATTGATGTCAAAGGGGGAGTATTAGTAAGGGGGAGCATATACTCTAGAGGAGTATACAGTTAGAAGAGTAGCAACAGTGAAGAGGAACTTTTGATGAGGATATTGAGAAGATTGTAAAAACAAGGAAGACACTTTGAGTTGATGATATCATATGTTTCCATCAATGTCAAAGGGGGATATTGTTGGAGATTTGCTTCTGTGCAAATAATTGATAGCATGTTTGTCATTGGTGACAACATATAATATACAACAGTGTTTTATATGCAATTATCAGTATAGATGTTCTGGAGCTATGCATGTTTATTTCCATGGTGTATACATGTTATAGATTCTATGTGCATTCACACCGAGTCAGATATGAAGTTTCAATTGAGTTATGTTAATCAATTATGACAGTTACAGAGTTTGAAGACTATCTGTGAAGAGTCGACGTAATTACATTATTTCTTGAGTTGCACCTATCTTTAGGATATGTGTGTTGTATTCATGTTTAGTTATGATTTAAAGATAATTATCTAAAGGTGCCAAACATTTTCTATCAGAATCGTGAAGTTGGAGTAAAATTGGTGGAGTCGACTTTGTGAAGCGTCGCGTCTATTCAGTTTGAGTTGCATGTTTCTAATCAGGTTGCATGGTTGATGTGTCTGACTAAAGAAGTATTGAAGAAACTCCTAAAGCTGATAAAGATCACATCCTTTGGGGAAGATACTTATAGTTTTTCAGTTGATGAATGCTAAGTGTGAATGATAAGAGAAGAGACAAAAAAAAGTATAGAATAGAATGTCCATTGTTGTGGGACAGTAGAGACATTTCATTCAAAAAGAAAAGATCTATATGAAGAAGAAGTGGAAGTATACAATACACTAGAACGGATCAAGATAGAAGGTCTACTCAAACAGTTCATTTATCAGATATAGTGTATATATGTTCTGCTGAAGGTTGCAGCCTTCATCCTTTTAGCAGTGAGCTTTTGGACAGTGAGTCCTCACCCCTAACAGGGTTACTTGTAAAAGACTCCTAACAAGGTCCGACATTTAACCAGGTCTCTGTACTTATTGCATTGTAAATAAGAACTCCTAATAGGGTTGCAAGATCTTCTAACAGGGATAATTATACTCACAGTTCTTTGTGGGTGTTAATTCCCACTAGGGTTTTTACCTATTTGGTTTCCCCGTAACCAAAATTGTTGTGTTCTCTATTGTGTTATCTGAATGTGCATTTTATTTATGTTAATTGATATCTAAGTGAAGAAAATAATTAAAATAGTTGATAACTGATTCACCCCCCCCCTCTCAGTTATCCATTGGGACTATTCCAACAATACTATCTTAAATTAAAATATTTATAATTGTAATCAATGCCATCTATATTTTATTGGATTTTATCCTTATTTAATATAATCCTTTTATATTTAAAAAATGACAATTAAAAATGATGTACAATCATTTTATTATATTGTGATGTAGGAGCATCTAGATGATTTAATAATCGACATCAACCAAACAAATAGTTTCCATTTTCTTGGTTTATCTTGGCTCTATTTGGTATCTCTCTGTCTATATGTAGAAGTTTTATTTGAAGAGGCAAATAGATCTTATCACACAAATTTTTGTATTTCATGATGAAGAAAAATTTGGAAACATAGAAATGCTCAACATAATGTCTCAAAATTTTTATCTCTTGAAGTGTGAATCTTTTAAGAAACTACAATCAGTTTGTGTAAAGCTAGTCTCCATAATTGTTTCCAACATCCTCCTTGACTATGGTAAAATATGTAGTTTGGTATGAGATATCCTTTGTTTTTTTTTATCCTCAAGGAAAATGACAGAAGCATATTCTATCTTCAATGAGAATGCAGAAGGATACTCTATGCTATTTATAATTATGGTTTACACATTTTGATAGGCCTTCCAAATGAGTTTAATTTAAAATTGATTAGCAATAATTATAGTCATTGCAGAAAGGGTAGGGAGATATAATTTTTTAAGATAGGAAAAAGAAGGTAAGACCATTGGGATGCCAATATATGGCATTACATGATGGTTGGTGAATAAATTCCATGAGAAACAGGGAGTAGGGAATGTGATGTAGGAGCATCTTGTGTTCTTGTCCATCCCGATCAACCAAAAATATGTTTGATTTTGTTCTTTAGCTTTTTCGGAGGTTGCTTGGTGAAGTTCTCAGTAACTATTATTGCAGTTACTTATTTTGTCTTGCTGTACCAACGGGTCTCGATATTGTATGTTGGCTTCTTGGTGGGTTCTTTCACCGAGTTGTTTCTAATGCTCAGTTATCTTCTTACCAAGTTGTTCCTGTTGCTCGGTTATCTTCTTACTGAGTTGTTTATCCTGATTTGGCCGACTTCTACATTTAAATTTTATGGCGTAATTAATGTGGGGTCTCTCATTGGGATCTGTGTGGACCCAAATTTGGTTCTCTCTTATGGATTTGAGTGTCAACCTCTTTGGTGGACTCTTGTATATATTTGGTTTATGTTCTTAGATTTAGGAAGCAACATCTGGATAGTAGAAGGGGTGATATAAGATTAAGTGTTAAGATATTTGGATGGCAGATCTATGATCTCGCATGTATGAAGATCATTCTATAATTCATTTGAATGTATATGGCTGAAACTAGGAAGGCCTTACAGCCAGACATGTATTGAGTTTGATAAATTAATATCAAGTATATGTTGTTTCTCCTCTCATTTTTGTGTTTTTTCTTCTCTGTTTTGTGCAAGGTCGGTTTGGATAGCTGGGAGTGCCTTGGGCCCCTGTTCTCCCTACCCTCCTTGCATTAGGTGGTATCAGAGAAAAGGTTAGATCTAAGTTCCTTCTTGTAAGCTCTAACCCTATTTGGTTGATATTGTTGTGGGGTAGTAGATTGCAATCTGACCTGTAATTACAGAGGGGTTCAAGATGGTTCGTGGGAGAGGAAATGCAAATCCAGGTCTAGATGATATGCTAAGATAGATGGCTGAAAGATTGGAAGTTGTTGAGACATCCCAGTGCAGAGGAAGATATCTTGAATATGTTAGTGATGATGAATTGGAAGAAGTGCAAGGAGAAGTTGCACCTGCACCTATTATGGATCAGGAAGAAGAGAGATTCCTACGAGCATTAACAAGTTTGAAATCCACACCTCAGTTTAATCCTCCTAAGTATAGTGGAAAATTGATTCTTATGAATTGATAGACAAGATAACTAAGATGGAAAAGTACTTTGAGTATGAGAATGTATCAGAGGAGAAGAAGGTGAAGTTTGCAAGCACAAAATTGAAAGGTCATGCATTTTTATGGTGGGAGCATCTACAATTGGATCGAAAGAAGAGAGGTAAAGATAAAATCAAGGTATGAGATAAGATTATAAACAAATTTAAAGGCAAGTTTCTACCTTATGATTACCAAATTAACCTAACTAGAAGAATGCAAAGTTTGAAGTAGAAAGATAGCTCTGTAAAAGACTATACTGAAGAATTCTATAGATTGGACATCAGATCTGAATATATTGATAATTGAAGTGGAAAGAATAGAAAGATATCTGAATGGATTGAGAATTTCCATACAAGATGAAATCAGCTTGGTAAAGATGGAAAGCATTGAAGAGGCATATCAATTTTCCTTAAAAGCTGAGGAGAAATTGAACAAGAGATATGAACAAAGACATGAGGCAGAGGTGGTAGATTCCCTAGAGGAAGAGGTAGATCTCATGGTTAAAATAGTATATCAGAACTAGACAAGTCAATTTCAGACACACATCAAGACAAAGTAAATATCGAATGGAAAGGTGGAATTTAATACCGAGGAAGAGCCAATTACTCCTGAGGTGGTTATAGTAGAAGAGGGTTCCAAGAAACTTGTTACAATTGTGGCGAAGAAGGAATTTGATCTTTTGAGTGTACACATGCAAGCAAGAAATTTGGTAGCAACAAAAATGCTTTGTTCAAAGAGGAATCACCGAATGATCCTCAAAAGGAAGTAAATCAGAAGGATATTGTGGAGTGAGAAAGATAAGCAAGATCCTGTTAGGAAAATTTTGTTTAAAACCAAATGTAGAGTTGCAGACAAAGTTTGGAAGGTAATTTTTGATAGTGGAAGCTTGGAGAATCTGGCATATGAGGAAATCATCACAAAGTTGCAATTGGAAAGAATAAAGCATATAAAGCCCTATCAGATTTCATGGATCAAGGATGAGCATACATTAATGGTGAGTGAACAATGTTTTGTAAATCTGAAAATTGGAAAGTATTATGTTAAGGTGTTGTGTGATATTATGCCAATGGATTGTTGTCATATTTTGTTGGGTAGACCTTGGTAGTATGATAGACATGATATACATGATGGAAGAGTGAATAGATATACTATTTGGGTTGATGGTAATAAACAAATATTGTTACCTTCGGTTCAAGAATATGTTGGTGAAATATGTACATCTATGAAATTTTGTTTGATGGAAGGTAGACAGTTTGTTAATGATTTGAAAAGAGATGATATTTGTTATACTTTGATTCCTAACAAAACAAGTAAGAATACAAAAGATAAAATTCCTGCAAGGGTTGAGAATTTCTCACTAATTACAAAGACATCATTTCAGATAATGTACCTGATGGTTTGCCACCAATGAGATATATTAGTCATTGTATGGATCTAATTCCTGGAGCTAGTTTACAAAACAAAGCACCACATCAGTTGACACCGACTGGGAATGAATAGCTTAAATAACAAATTCATGAGTTGTTAGACAAGGGTTTGATTAGAGAAAGTTTGAGTCCATATGTAGTACCAGCTATATTGGCACCTAAGAAGAATGGAGAATGATGAATGTGCACTGACTCAAGAGCAATCAATAAGATCACAATGAATTATAGGTTTCCTATACGGAGGATGGATGATATAATGGATTGTTTGGGTGGAGCAAGATATTTTACCAAAATTGATTTGAAGAGTGGTATCATCATATCATAATTAGAGAAGGTGATGAATGGAAGACTACTTTCAAGATGAAAGAAGGTTTGTATGAGTGGTTGGTTATGCCTTTTGGTTTAACTAATGCACCGAGTACATTTATGAGGTTAATGAATGAAGTTTTGAAGAAACTATTGAACAAATGTGTGATTGTATACTTGGATGATATTTTGATATTCAATAAGACTATAGAAGAGCATTTGGTGCATATAAGACAAGTATTGTAGGGATTGAAAGAGGAACATTTGCTGATAAATCTGAAAAAGTGTTCCTTCATGAAAGGAGAACTTGTGTATTTAGGTTTTGTGATTTCAACTGATGGTTTGAAGATGGACCCTAAGAAGGTTGAAGATATACTTATTTGGCCTACACTTGAGAATGTCAGTGAGGTAAGATCATTTCATGGATTGGCAAGTTTTTACAGGAAATTTACTAGAAATTTCAGTTCTATTTGTAATGCAATGATTAAGACAATAAGAGGAGACAAAAGAGAATTTAAATGGACATGTGGAGTTGATAAGAGTTTTGAGACTTTGAAGCAAAAATTTGTTGAATTACCTTATTTCAATATGGTATTTCAAGTTGAATGTGATGCAAGTGGAAGTGCAAAAGGAGCTGTGTTGACTCAAGAAGGTAAACCTGTTGCTTTGTTTAGTGAAAAGTTGAATGATGCTAAAAGGAAATATTTTTTCTATGATTAAGAATTCTATGCTATTCTTCAAGCTATGAAGAAAGGGATACATTACTTGATTCCAAGTGAATTTGTGTTGTATACTGATCATAAGGCTTTACAATATTTGGGTAGTCAGAATAAAATGAATCAGAGACATATGAAATGGGTAGAGTATTTACAGAGTTTCACATTTGTGATTAAGCATAAGAGTGGAGTTTCTAATTGAGTTGTTGATGCATTGAGTAGAAAAATATCTTTGTTGGTTGAAATGAGAATTGAAGTTCTTGGTTTTGATAATATGAAGAATTTGTATGAAAATGATCCTAAATTTTTTGAGCAATGGAGAGTGTGCAGAGCACCTATTCCAAATCAATCAAGTAATTATGAATACTATTTAATTCATGAAGATATGTTATTCAAAGGTATTCAGTTGTGCATACCAAGAGGATCAATGAGAGCTAAATTGATAAAGGAAAAACATAGTAGTGGTTTGGATGGACATTTTGGTATTGATAAAATGTGGAGTTTGAGAAAAGGTATTTTTGGCCACAGTTGTATAAGGATGTTCAGAAATTTGTGAAAAGTTGTGGAGTTTGTCAAGTTGCAAAATGAGTGAGTCAGAATACTGGTTTGTATACACCGATTACTATTCCTAAGAAACCTTGGAGTGATATTAGCATGGATTTTGTTCTTGGGTTATTGAGGACAGGAAGAGGTAATGATTCCATATTTGTGATTGTGAATAGATTTTCTAAGATGACACATTTCATACCATGTAATAAAACATCAGATGTAATACATGTAGAAGATATTTTCTTTAAGGATATTGTTAGATTGCATGGATTACTGAAGAGTATTATCTCTGACCAAGACAGTAAGTTTGTTATCTAATTTTGGAAAACACTTTGGAAGAAGTTGGACACCAAGTTGAAGTATAGTTCTATATTTCATCCATAGACTGATGGAAAAATAGAGGTTGTAAACCAAAGTTTGGGTAACTTGTTTAGATGTTTAGTTGGAGACACACCAAGTAATTGGGATTTGATGTTGGCACAAGAAGAGTTTACATACAACAGTTCAGTGAATAGAAGTACTAGAAAGATGCCTTTTGAGATTGTTCATGGCACACGACTGAGAAGTATATCAGACTTGAGAGACATTGCTGTAGAGGAGAAAAGAAGTGTTGAAGTAGAAAAGTTTGTTGAGTTCATGAGGACATAGCATGAGGGTGTAAAATAGAAGCTGGAGAAAAGTAATCATAAATACAAGGATAGTGTAGATAAATCAAGGAGACATAAAAATTTTGAAGTTGGTGATGTAGTAATGGTTCATTTGAAGAAAGGCAGATTTCCTATTGGAACTTATAGAAAAATGAAGATGAAGAAATTTGGTCCTTGCGAAAAACTGAGAAGATTTGATAGTGGAAATGCTTATGAAGTGGAATTACCTTATGACATGGATATATCACCCATATTCAATATTTTAGACTTGTATGAATATCATGAACCTAGTGAAGAAGTGATAGTACTGAGTGATTATCCTAAGAAAAAGATAGAGGAATTTGAACACATTTTGAAACAGAGAGTTGGCAGAAGTACAAGAGGAAAGAAATACATGGAGTATCTGATAAAGTGGAAGAACGGGCCGATTGAGGACTCATCTTGGATTTCTCAATCTAAGTTGGATTTATTTCAGGTTGGACCTGACACATGATTCAGGGAATCATTTCTTTTAACCCCAAGTTTCTGATGCAGGAGCATCTTGGGTTCTTGGCAATCCTGATCAACCAAAAATATGTTTGCTTTTGTTCTTTAGCTTGTTTGGAGGCTGCTCGGTGAAGTTCTTGGTAACTATTGTTGCTCAGTTACTTGTTTTTTCTTTCTTTACTAATGGGTCTTGGTGTATGTTGGTTTCTTAGTGGGTTCTTTCAACGAGTTGTTTTTGATGCTCGGTTATCTTTTTACCAATTTGTTCCTGTTGCTCAGCTATATTCTTACCGATTTGTTTATCCTAATTTGGCTGCCTTCTGCATTTAATTTTTGTAGTGTAATTAATGTGGGGTCTCTCATCAGGATTTGTGTGGACCTAAATCTAGGTCTCTCTTAGGGATTTGAGTATCAACCTCTTTGTTAGAATCTTGTATATATTTTGTTTGTGTTCTTAGATTTAGGAAGCAATAGTTGTATAGTAGAAGGGGTGATATAAGATTAAGTGTTAAGATATTTGGATGGTAGTTCTTTGACCTCGCATGTAAGAAGATCATTCTATAATTCATTTGAATGTATATGGCCGAAATTGGGAAGGCCTTACAACCCGACATGTATTGAGTTTGATAAATTAATATCAAGTATCTGTTGTTTCTCCTCTCCTTTTTGTGTTGTTTCTTCTGTTTGTTGTGCAAGGTCGGTCTGGATAGCTAGGAGTGCCTTGGGCCCCTTTTATCCCTACCCTCCTTGTGTTAGAATGCAACACAAAGAAAAAACCATTTTGGAAAAGAGAATGGTAACATAACAAGGAAATAAGCTAGAAATGCCAAGACATATTTATTTGGATGTTCAACTAATTTAGTAATGCATCGATTTAGGAAGAAGAGAATAAATTGATGAGAGTGTAGTTATTAATATAAAATGGATTAATTGATCCTTTTTTGTTGTCAATATTAAAGAATAATTCTAATAGAGAGAACATTTGCATGTGAATTGCATCTACATATCTTGAATTAAATGCATGTTTTAAAAAATAAGATGACATAACTTCAAATATTTTACCAAAAATAGAACAAGTATTTTGGGTTGATATATTTTGTAATGATGGATCTCAAAAATGGCTGAGCATACCAGTTGCAATATGGTCAATGACTAGGAAAAATTATTTATATTTCAACAACAATATTAAAAAACATGCTTAGATTTCAACAATAATATTAAAAAAACATGCTTATAGTAGTTTATTTTGTGTTGAAAACTCTATTGGTGGTCATTACGAATAACTAATATAAGAAAAACATTAATACCTCACACTGCTACATCATCAAATTTCCTCACAAATTTTTGTTAAGCATTAGAAATCTATTGACAACACATGATAGTTGAAATGCTAATTCGAGGTATCAAAAAAGGTACAATTGTGACAACAAATTATGGTGAGAAACTTTTCACACAATTTTTCTTTTAATGGATGGAGAATTTTTCAAATGAAAGTAAGTGCAATCACATAATTGTAAATCATTACATATAGCTTTACTTAACAAAAAAAATTCAAACAATCCCAAGTATTACAAATTGGTGAGACAATATTATCGACATGAAAATGCCTTATTTAGAATGAAAAATTGGAGGACCTTTTTGTTTACAATGGTTAGCAACTATATTGAAGTTAAATATTAATTTATGGTCCCCAACACCTAAACAAATTGAATAAGTTGTCAAAAATTAAAATAGCACACACAAAAATTTTAATATAATATCACTTGAGAAAAATACTATACATATAAACTACAAGCCACAAGTAGTAACAAATATTTTGCAACCATTTCAAACAAATCATAGCTTATAGAAGTTTAGTTTAATTTAATTTTTTAAAAAGAAAAGGACCAAAAAAATGTCTATTATTTTCCTCACCAAATGATAACAAAATAGATAGTGAGATAATTAGTGATAAGGAAACAATATCACTTGAACAATTGATTTTGTTTTATACTATAATAAAATGTCCAACAACATTGCTAAAAAAAAAGAAATCACAAAAAATACATATTTGAAAGCAATTCAAGATACTCCTCAATACAAATGCTAATTTGTCAAAGATTACAACTTGATCATCACATAAAAACACTTAAAAAGAACAAGATGTAATGACCTTAAAAATGGTCATCTAAACCCTAGACCCCTAATCTCAATCTCATATCAAAAAACCCTAATCTTGATTATTCTATGTCCTAAACCAAGTAGGCAATTCATCAATTTCAAGCTAATCTAACCTGAATCCTAGGTCCTAATTAATCATCGTACTTGATTAATTAATTAATTCCTAAAAATACATCACACTAACAAATAAACCTTAAGATAATTGTTTAATTGATATTTTAATATATTGATTAAATAAATTGCTAAATTATCAATAAAATCTAAAAAGGAATTAAATTAATTAAATAAAATCAAAATGTGCATTTAAAATCTTTTTTATTATTAAAAATGCATATTATGTCATCAATTTCTGTTAACTGATTCTCAAATTGGAAACAAATATGTTATATTTAGTTAACTAATTCTTGTCTTTTTCTCATTTTGGAAACAAATTTGTTAACTGAATACTGATTATGGAAGTTTCCAAAATAACTGATCAGTCAGTTCAGTCAATTGACTCTCTCGACCAATCATCTTCTTTTCACATGGATTGTGCTTCTTCAAATCGAATACTGTCCACTCTTTAGTTTTTAATCTGGACCGTCGATTCGAGAGAGATTTCTATAAAAGAGAACCTCTTTTCCTTCACAAAGGACCTAGATTTTGATTATCGTTTGTAAGGTAGAAAAATGATGTTGATGGAATAATAGTGTTTTGATACTCAAATCACTTATCACCTTACATTTAATGTTTAGAGTGGAGGGATAAATAAGGCATTCCCCTTTATTCTCAAATGCACAAAGGAAGGATCCAAATTGATCAACCCAAAAAGGATCAATGCATAAATGAATCAATCTATTGGAAATAAGAATAAAGAAGGAGATCCTAGGTTTTCCTCTTAAAATGTGTGATGTGAATGAATGTAAATGTGTGATAGATTTAGAATGATTAATGATTTGAATTGAAATGGATAGGAGAAATGCACTAACATTGAAATATTGTAGATCAAAGAATGTTGTTTTCTGGGCTCTGTACTCAGTTTCTAGAAAATCTGAAGTATGATCTGGAAAGGAAACGCAGAGACGAACAAAACCCAAAAATATTTTTCTGTTCTGACATTGTCTTGTGAAAAAGGTTGACCTTGACCCACAAATGTCACCCGTGACCCAATAATGTCAACCTTGACCTACACAGGTCCGACATAAAATTTGTTCGCGGAGTCTGAAAGAGAGCCGAAAAGGGTATCCTGATTTGAGTCCGAATCCGTAGTCCTAAACCTGTACCTACAAGAAAAAGAGGTTATTTTTTTGTAGGGGAGGGGTTTGCCTTAGTCAAACCATGATTTAGGAATTAACCTTGAAATCAATAAAGTATAGAATGCTATCAAGTAGTAGAATTGAATCTAACAATGAAGCTATGATATTGAAATAGATACTCAATAATAATTCAAATGTAGACAAATATGTAAATATGAAAGCATGGACTTTAGAAACCATAAACCTCCATGATTGTATGCTTGTAATCCACCTTGAAGAGATGATGAAATATTCTTGAGGATGCACAAAGGATCTTGAAGGAAGATCACACCAACATGATGGCTAGATCTAGGGCTTGAATGATAAATCTTGAATGCTTGAACCAAATCCCTTCAAAGGCTTGAAAGCTTGAATCCTTGATCTTTAATGGAGGACTTGAATTCTTGAGAGGAAGACTTGAAAACATTGAAAGCTTGGAAACATGTAGAACAATGGATGCTTGAACATTTTGCTTCTTGACAAAATCTTGGTTAGAGCTTTTTTCACTTTGACGACTTAGAGAAAATGAGAGAGAAAGGCTTCCTTTTATATGAAACTAGGGAACAATCTTCTAAGGAGGCCAACATAGGAGAATTAAATTCCAATTATGCCCATGCCCCTAGAAGAGGACCTATATTAAATATAATTTAAGATTTACCACTTTGGAACCCCAAAACAGTCAACCCGGAAGCGGGAAATTAATTTTGGATGACCTCCAACAACTGACAAATTTCCAAATTTGAAAGGGGGACCCAAGTCAAGGTCAAGGTCGACCCTGACCTAGGTCAAGGTTGAGGTTGATCCTAACCTAGGTCAAGGTCAAGGTCAAGGTCAAGGTCGACCTTGACCCAGGGGGTCAGAACCCCTAGAAAAAGTGCCAGGTGGGATAGAAGGTGCCCGGAGAGGCCCAATCAGGGTCCTAAATAGGCACAGAAGCAGGAGATGATGCAGAAAAGAGGGGACAGTATGATGGTGGTCAAAAACATCCCCTAAGGAGGGATAAACATTCATATCATGGAAGTGCTTCCATTTTAAGATGATACATCGTTATTATATTGTTTTGCATTAAAGCATTCTTATCTTTCAATTGTTTTTTTTTAAATTGTTTTAGTTTACTTCAAAGCATGCAAACTTCATTATTAGAGCATATTTGATTTTGGGGCTTAAAATCTATCAATACATTTCATTTGGTGCTTAAAATATACTCTTAATTAGCTTGGATTAACAACAATATTACATTATCATTCAGCATAAATAATTTATATCATTTGCAAATAACTTTCAAATCCTTCATTCAGAACAGTTGTAGTCACTGAGTTTTGTGATGACCTGAGAGAAAACTCATACTCCTTCCTACTAGAATGCAATGAGTCAGTTTTGGTTAGCTTAGTGGGTTATTTTATATTGATTTTCATATGTTGATAAGATAACCATGTAATGATTCATTAAAGTGTGTGTTTGTAGCTTGTAGGTACTTGACCAATTTTCACACGCACATTTCTGGCACCCACCATGGGGAAGAAAACTTCTATTATGTCTCATTTCTTCTTTCTTTTTTGTCATTTTTCAAATTTTGGACATTTTGTCCTATTTGAGTTCTCAGAAACTCATATGCGTATTGGGTTAGTGTCATACAAGTTTATTTTCATTTCACCAGAAACTCGTATGGGAGCTACTAATACTCGTATAGTTTTGTTGTGTAACTTGTATGAGTTAATGCATTTTTCCTTTACAAATAACATGTTTTCTCAAAATTCTAATGTTATCAAGTTTTCATGGTGTTGTTTTGTGGTTTTTTTTCCTGATTTGCAGCTTAAATATGGTTTGCAAGATGTTTTGAAAGAATACAATACACAAACTACTGATGTTTTGTCTTGTAGGTTGTCGTGATCAATAGCCAACCAAACTTGTTTTTGTGTGTCTGCTTTCTCATTTTCATTAACTAGGAACCCACAATATGCAAGGCATTTTAAAATGAACTTTTGCTTTGAATTTTAGGAATGGAAATAGTGTCAGGAGATTATTCTCTCACCCTTTTGGGGATGAACAGAAATCCAGAAACATTGTTGTCATTTTCCGTTTGAGATTTGCAACTTTAGAGGGCATGTCCAAGTGGAAAAAATTACTCACCCTTGGAGAATGACCCACATGAGAATGAGCTAACACCAAGCTTCTTTGACTCAAAATAATCAAACGCTTCCTCGAGACCAAATCCTTGGAAGATAAGTGGCATTTGAGCTTATACTCATCTCTCGCCTAACACATAGCAGGGCTTGTGGGTCTCAATAATGTATCGTGACTGCTAGTGCTAAGGTGCTTTGTGGGGTTAGCAGCCTCAATTGCACTTGCACAGACACGGAGGATACACTTAAATGAAGACGCTTACTAAAATATTTTATAGAATAGTGACCAAAATCCTTTCTACTTGTTGATAATATTGAGACACGCATGCTTAAGAAACCTCTCATGTACCCCTCTTTTTGAGACAGTAAATTTATCAGGATCTATGGATCTTGAGAAATTTGAATCTTGGTAGGCCTGAGAATTGTGTGTCATGGAGGGGATCCATTGTTTCCAAGCTTCTAATTTTCCAACTTGAATGGTATTTCATTGTAAGAGGATTCAAACAAGAAAATTCTATTTCTAGCCACTTAGGCATAGAGTTTGATTGATGTGCTTGGTTCTATAATATCTTCATGATGTGTCTAGCATGAGTGAAAATAGAAAAACAAAAAATGAAATGATCAACGATTCAAAAAACTGCACTTTTAGGCGTTAAACTATCAATTCTCATACGAGTTTATATCCTGGTCCATACGAGTCAGGATCATTCTCACCAGTTTCTCATATCATAAAGAACTATCACTAATATCAGGTTGATCCAGTTCTCATACAAGACTGGGTCATTTTTCTATCTAACACTAATTTTTGTATCAAACCTATGTGTTACTCGTATTGAGCATTGTATGTGCTCATTTGATATCTCTACATCGAGTATAAAAACTTTAGAAATCAATCAATTCACTATCCGAGTTGGTATTCTGTCATGTTGGTTCTATCCATATTTTTCTCAAATATGTGTTCTCACAACACTACTACTAGTTTGTCTTTGAGTGCAATCTATTGATAGTCTGACCCGCTTGTTGTTTCAAAGTATGACTTTGTTGTGCTAGTCCAAGTGACCCATTATTTAATCATCTTTGTCCACACTGTCCATATCCTAAGTTGTGAGAGAAGGTTTTTTAACTTTCACTCAAGATCGGAATCATTGTTATCTCCCTCTCAGTTGGACATTATCTCTTTTTCTCCTAGGTCTTAGATTTAGTTAGCACTTTAGATATCACCACAACACTAGTTAGACAAATTAAATGGTTAATGCTAGTACAGACTAGGAGTTCTTTTAGAAAAATCTACATGGAAGGACAGTGTCCCCCACTTATAGAAAACCCTTTGTTTGAGGAACAACTAAACACTACACACGAGTCAGTCTTTCCCAGTAATAGATTACCAGAATCAACAATGTCTAGGGAAAATAGTCATGATGCTAAAATCCCACTATATTTTTAATGATCCTAAAGACTTTGAGGAAGAAGTTAAAAAATGTCTACAAGACCAAGCATTCCTCAAAGTAATGAAGGTTATCATGAACAGAGATAAAGATCAATAATTTTAGAACTATCTCAACAAGGAGCCCAACTTCCCTCTCATTATAGAGTGGAAGATATCATTTCTAGAGAGGAGGAAACTCTTATGACACTGTTAACCAAAAAAATCCAAGCTCTACAAACATAAATACAAGAAATGAAATAGGAAAAAGAGAAACCAATGACAAAATTCTCTATGGAAACCATTTGTCAATTTCCTTTCAACAAGGACTTACACTTACCTCCATTTCCATGTGGACTAGAAATCCCTAGATTTGACAAGTATAGTAGTCATTCTGATCCACAAGTTCAAGTTCAAGAATTATGTGCCCAATGTATAGAGTTTATGCACAAGAAGATGTATCTCATGCATCTCTTTCCCTAAAGTTTAGGTGGTCAAGCTATGGAGTGGTTTTCAAAGTTTCCCATTGGAATAAAAACATTTGAAAACCTAATGAATCTATTTTTTATATTTAGTTTATTTAAGCTCCCATTTCAGGAATCAAACACAAGGTCATACTATTACAAAGAGAAGAAGCAACCACTACATTACAGGCCAATGCCTATGAATCTATTTTTACAATAGTATTCATACAATATACATAATATTGTATCTATGATCAAAGTATGCAATATTCAACAACAAATGGGAGAACCATTCTTGACTTTTCTTCAGCAATGGAGAATATTATTTTCTAGATATACAAGACTCATTCCTGAGTCTGAAAAGATGGATATATTTACCAACACACTACTCAAAGAGAATAATTATCCCCTTTAGATGCAAGATCTCTCCACTTTTGATCAACTTGTGAAGAGTGCACTGAGGATTGAAATTGTGCTTGTCAAGAAGGGTGAGATTTCCCTTTCAAAAGAAACTAAATTTAGTTCCAGTTCCAAAGATAATACCAAATACTGGAATAGAACAAGCATGTGGTGAATGATGAGGTAGTCAATAATGTTGCTCCCCAACCCAAACCAACAGTCTTCAACTTAAAAAGTGGCTCCAAAGCCCTAAAACATACTGAAAACACCACAAAATCACCCTCCAAAGGGGTTAGTAACCTCATGAAAGAAAAACCTTGGGTTAAACGCAAGAGGGACTTTGATCCTTTGGGTGAATCTTATGAGTCGGCTCTTAAGACTCTACTGGCAAACAAATTGATCACATTTACAGATAAATCCAAACCATATGATCTAGAGATCAAACCAAAATGGTGGAGAGACAATGATTACTATACATTCCATATAAATTTAAGACATACAATGGAGAACTATATGAGGTTAAAGCATGAGATCCAATATCTCATTGGTAATGAAACAATCACAGTTGACAAACATGGTACGAACGTTGATCATAAGGCATTCAAAAATCCCTTGCCTGAATATGAGAAAGTGGAAATTTCTAAACAAGGTTCTAGGATCAGTCATACGTACAACACCTAGGATAATAAGGTCATCCACATGGTTGAACCAGTCTCTCCCGAGTACTATAATGTTATCATTGTCAAAAATGATAAGAAAGAGTCTATAATAGCCAATGTTGTGACCTTAGCACAAGCAAAGGTCACCTTGGGAAAAGGGGGATCTTCTAACTCTTCACATCTCGAAACCAACCAATAGAATCCAAACAATGGGTGACAACCAACAAACAACTGACCGTGAGTGCCTCCAAGGTTTCGCATTCTAAAGAAATGGCTTCATCCCATAATCCAGACTATAGCATTGTCAAGCAATTACAAAGAACTAATGCATAGATTTTGATCTTTGAATTGCTCAAAATCTCTCTGGCTCATAGAGAGATTTCTAATAAATCCTTTTCAACCTCCAATGTCACTAAAGACTTGGATCTAGATCAGTTTTAATCTATGATGGGTCAATTGACTTTGCCACACTACCTATCCTTTTCAAAGGAAGATGATATTTCTTTGATTCATCCACATAATCTTCCATTGCACATTGAAGTCATGGTCCATAAAAATCTCATCAAATGAGTCTTGATAGATGGAGGCACAGGGTTGAAAATATGTATATGCAAGCTAATTGAACAACTCAGATTTTTAGAATATGTCATTGATCCAAAGAAGAAAATTACTATAAAATCATATGACAAACAAGAGAGATCTTCCAAAGATCTCATAACTCTCCCGATCAAAGTGGGTCCGATGGAGAGGGATGTCACTTTCTAGGTATTAGATCTTCCATTGGCTTACAAAATCTTGTTGGGAAGACCCTAGATTCATGATATGCAAGCTACCCCCTCCACCTACAATCAATGCATCAAATTTCCACTCAATAACATCAAAGTCAACATTCCTATAGAATTTAGCTACACATATAATGTACTGCATCAGGTAGCTACTCTCATCCCACATAATAGAAAGGCTTCAATTTTGGAGTCAACCAGTGAATTAATGAAAGAAATAGAAAAGAAGTTGAACATAAAGGACACTGGTTAGGGTAGATACAGATTGGAACCAGTCCTATCAATCACATCTCTTCCCACATCACCTAGGTCCTACGGGAAACCTTTAGAAGAGATGAAACCAACACCATCTCGATCAATCTATGATGGTGAATTTGTTAAAGAAGGCATACCATTAGAGGATGAGAAAGAAGAGCAGGCCATTTTGGAATGGCTATAGAGAGATCCTAAAAACAATGTGAAATACCCCTAGAGACATATGGAGTGGAGTATGAACTGGCTCAATGAATGGGTTATTCAGGAAAAGTACCCCTCAGATGTAACTAGAATGGACTCTTGGAACCCATCTTTGTTGAATTCTAATGACCTAGGGACACAACTAGTCTAGGGTTTTTATCAAGGAAAGCACAAAGAGCCAAAAATCATCTAGATAAAGAAAAGATACATCAGATCCATCTAGATGAAGAAAAGCAGAACATATCACTAACCCACCCACTTGCAAGTGGGATTTTTTTGATGGTGAAGATGGGTATCCTTGTCCTATTCCTCTGAATATACGTCTCTCCTCTTTGAAGAAAAAACACCACATATCAACCCTACTGACAAGTGTATTTTAGAGGAATCACCAATGGCTTCTGATTAGTCAGGGACCACCACATCTAAGCAAGATCTAGATATAGAAGATAGGAATCTAACCATAGTATATTTCTTAGACAGAGCTCATCCAAATTAGGGGCAACGAGTAGACTTCACTCATGTCCTAAATATGGTAGATTATGCTGAAATGGATTCTCATGAGTATGATTTTGATAGTCTGTCAGAGGAAACTCAAGATAAAGAGATGGATATGGTACAAGAATATGTAACTCCATTCGAATTAGGTGAGTGTTCAGGGTCTAGATCTAACAAGGTAGATCCTCTAATTCCTGACATGGGCTTTGATGATTTTATTTAGGATCTTACTAATTTGAATGCATCTATAAAGGGTACCAAATTAGGCCTCTACGTAATAGTCCAGGTTTATGATGAACATACCATGAATACCCTTGAACCTGTCAATCCATTGCCACTCCTACATCTTGAACTCATTGACTAGGGATTACAAACAAAACCTATAAACATCCCTACATTCCCCAATGAGTACGCGCTATCTTGCTACCTAAATGTTGTTGAACTAGTAACTTCTTCCACCAGAAAACCTAGCATAAATATGACTAAAATGGATATCAAGTACCTGAACCACAAACTTAAAATGAAAAAGAAAAGAAGTTCTGAAGGTGAAAACCACATTTTAGCGGTTTCAGAACAAAAAATAGTAAAAACAAAAGATGCATTCGATTGTGAAAACCTCTATAAGGTGCCAAAGGATGGGGTACTTGATATCCTACCTAATCACTTCTAGGAATGGTCGTCAGTGCTGATTTAATCAACATATCCTGTGAACATTGGGACATAGGAGCATCCACACATCATTCATGTAGCACAATATTTATCAATAGAAGAGCTCAAATAATTCACCAAGTTCTTTAAAGAGAAAAAATCAACTTTGCATGGAGTTAATCGGACATGCCTGGTTTAGATCCAGATCTTATTATGCACCATCTCTCTATTGAACCAAGTAATAAACCAATGAAACAAAAGCTCCAAAAAATGCATCCCCATGTTATTTTACTGATAAAATACAAACTGGAAAAACTACTCAAAGATGGGTTCATTCGAGCTATTGATTATGCAAAGTGGATTTCAAACATTGCACTAGTATCAAAGCTAGACAAATATATCTGAGTCTATACTAACTTCAGGGACCTTAACAAGGATTGTCCAAATGATGACTTTCCTTTGCCAAACATTGATATGATTTTGGATATGATAGATGGGTATGAAATGTACTCTCTCATGGATGGTTTCTCTGGATATAACCAGATCAAGATTGCTCTAGAAGACCAAGGAAAGAAAACCTTCACATGTGCTTGGGGCACCTTCTGATGGAATGTTATGCCCTTTGGACTAAAAAACGTAGGAGCCACTTATCAACAGGCTGTCACAATAATCTTCTATGACATGATGCATAAAAATATGGAAGATCCCATGGATGATACACTTGTTAAAACCATGGAAAGATCCATGCACTTACAAGACTTGGGTAAAGTTCTTGATAGAATGGAGCAGTTCAAGATTTTACTAAACCCAAAGAAGTGTGCATTTGGTGTAACCTCTAGAAAATTGTTGGGATAATTTGTCTCAAGAAAAGGAATCGAGGTAGATCTTGCAAAGGTACAAGGAATATTAGGGATGCCAACACCCAAGAACATTAGTCAAACGAGGACACTCCAAGGGAGAATTTGGTCTATCAAAGGATTCATTTCACAATTGGTAGACAAGTCGCAACCATTCACAAAAACTCTATGTAAGGGTGTACATATCAATGAGATGAAGACTATAAAAAGAAATTTGATCAGATCAAAGTATACCTAGCTAACCCGCCAGTATTGATTCCTCCTACACCATGAAAATCATTGATCCTATATATCTCTACCACAACAACATCACTGGGGGCACTCCTGGCACAGGAAGATGAAAACAAGAAAGAGTGAGAAAATTACTACATTAGTAGAATCTTAGTCTCATATGAGATGAATTATTTAGTTAGAGAGAAATATTGTCTCATGGTTTTATTTGTGTCTCAAAAGCTAAGACATTACATCTTATCTCATTCTACAAAGTTGGTTGCAAAGATACATCCATTGAAATATCTTTTGAGTAAAGAAACTTTAACAGGTAGGCTAGCAAAATGGGTCATGCTCCTCAGTGAGTTTAACATCGAATATATTGAGTGCAAAGAAATAAAAGGATAGGATATTTTAGATCAACTGGTCGATGCTCCATTACATGATGATCTCCCCATCAATGCTAAATTTCTAGATGGCTCTATTATGCACATAACACACAGGTCATGGAAAATGTTCTTTGACAAATCTTTCACACAACTGAGTTCAGGTGCAGATGTCATGTTCATCACACCTCAGAGCTATTCCATACCAAAGGTGTACAATATTTTGTTCCCTTTTATAAATAATATTATTGAATATGAAGCCTTGGTCAATAGAATCAAACTAGCTATTAAATGGAACATATCTGAGGTACACATCTATGGTGACTCCCAGCTCTTCATCAACCAAACCAATGATGTTTACCAAACTAAGGATGATAAAATCATGCCTTATAAGAGAATGGTTTATGAATTCAAAAAATATTTTACCCACATCATATTTTAGAAATTCCCAATGACACAGAACAAAGTAGTTGATGGCATGGCTACACTAGCGTCCTCACAACCATACAAGGAAGACTTTCGCTATGAGTTCCTGGTGGAAGAACTCCATTTCCCTACTTACAACTTCCCTGAATCCCATATGGTCTACACTATCATAGGACAATATTCATCCCAATACAAACATGTCCATGCCTACCTGTGTCCTTAGTTCATCCCTGATGCACTTACCCACAATGAACGCTGACACCTTATCCATAATTCCTCATGGTATATTCTCATAGCTAACGATCTTTATAGACAAGGATTAGATGGTACATTTCCTAGGTGTCTATAAAAAGAGGAGTCTAAACGTGCATTGGCTGAGGTCCATGATGGTATTTGTGGTTCTCTTTCTAATTGTCTGACTCTAGCCCAAAAACTGCTAAGATCGAGTTACTACTAGCCAGACATGGAAAAAGAGGTAGTAAGATATGCAAAGACATGTAAGAAATGGAAACTGCGTGGAAATCTTATACATGATCTAGCAAGGGAGTTGATTCCCTTTATCACACACTGGCCCTTCCAATAGTGGGCATTTGACCTCATTGGTCAGATACACCCATCTTCTTCTAATGGTCATAAATTCATCATCACCGCCACTGAATATTTCATAAAGGGGGTGGAGGCAGTCCCACTAATCATAGCTATTGGCCAACATGTGGTCTTATTCATTCTGAATCACATTATCTATAGATATGGCATTCCTTTAGCCATTATAACTGATGATGGAGGGTAGTTTAAAAATATAAATATCGAAGAACTCTAATAAAAATTTTCCAAAAATCTTGCACCATACTGTGAACAAATATGGATGGGATTGACACTTGCAGAGCAATCCTGCACTATGGGCATATAGAAAAAGTATCAGAACACCTACAGGGAAAACTCCCCTTTCTCTTGTCTATATAGTGGAAGCAGTATTACCATAGAAGTAGAACTCCCATCTCTGAGGGTTTCTCTATGAAGGCTTATCACAGATGAAGATCTCAGACTCTCAAGGATACAAGAACTGGAACTTCTGGATGAACATCAGAAAGTGGATTTTGATCA
The DNA here is from genome assembly GCA_018584345.1 of Thuja plicata. NCBI lineage: Eukaryota > Viridiplantae > Streptophyta > Pinopsida > Cupressales > Cupressaceae > Thuja > Thuja plicata. The sequence goes on from MU227229.1 coordinate 1,172,600, forward strand.
CCTTAGAGCTTATCAGAAAAGAATGTCTAGATTGTATAATAAAAATTTCAAACAAGGAGAACTTTAGGTGGGTGACCTAGTGTTGAGAGAAACCCCCGTAATCAAACACATAGAGAACAAAGGGGGAAATTTGAACCCAACTAGCTAGCTCCTTATATCATCACTATAGAATTCAGCTCCAAAGCATATCAACTCTCCACACCTGAAGGAGAACACCTTCACGAGCCCATCAACACTCTCCATCTGAAGAAGTTCTACACCTAAGGCATTCTCGGTGACTAGCACCATGTACATATTTATGATCCTAGAAAAATACTAAAAATTGAAAAGGGTCCTAAAAAACTTGATCATCTTGGTGAAAACCTGTTAAATAGGTGTCTTGATGCATCAACCAAAAAAAATCAAAAAGACAAAATTACAAAAAATATAAAAAATGGAAAAATACAAAAAAATTATAAAAGAAGAAAAACTGCCTTGGTGAAAACCTCATAAACAAGCACCCTGGTAGTAAAAATAGAACCTCTTCCAAGTAGGTAAAATCCTGGTAAATAGGCGCCTCTTGTACCTTAGCACTCCATCTATTAATGCTTAGTCTTGGAAATCCTTTGCTTTAGTTTGTACATAAGCTTTCAGTCACTTTTGTGACACTTTGGTTCTTTTGAGAACCCTCCTGGCTTGAAACTGATCCAGAGTCATAGTATGGGGGAAATCACATTGGTTTTGTCCTAGAAGTATGAGTCAAGTCAGTTATCTCCAATAGAAATTTCTTACCAAGGGGCATAGGTCCCCAATTTGATCTCATCTTTGGCTTACACCAGAGTTAGTAATCTTGTCATTTCTAAAGGACATCTCTCTACTAACACAACAAGGGTTTCTCAACACCCCAATCCAAAAGTGTTTCTTAACACTATCTTTGGATGCATCTATGTTTCTTAACACACATTGGATAACACAAACATAAACAATAGATTGGAACAATGGTGTTTCTCAACATCTCATACATGTACACATCCAAAAACTTTGAAACTAGATAAAGTATGTTGAACTTTTCTTTGTATGTTGTCTGTTCTCATTGATTTTTTCCAATCTTTTCTTTGTCTACTTCTTATTGGTGTGGTCCCAATGATCCTACAATGTCAAAAAGACTAGGTGTATGTGATAAGAGCTCCTATAGTAAGGTAGAAAATCCTCACATCCCTCGATCCTATTTACTTGCACGCCAAGGTGAGGTCAGAACTATCTCCTTGACTATTATTGATTTGCTTTTTTATGCAAGATCACACTCATGGTTATCTTGGCTTTGAATGCCTCGATACTAGTGTACTCTTCCAACATCAACTAGAAACAACATTCAGGTCATCTTGTCTTTTTTGCCTCAATGCTTACATTAGTTTCCCATATATTATCCAATGAAAGTTGTATTCATATTCTTATGGTCGTAGTGGCACCAGTAAGGATTGTATCAACTCTAATGTTCCAAAATGCTCGATGATGTAAAATTTCAAAGCTAAAAGTTCAGTGACTACACCTTAGGTTGCATTCATGTTAGCCTTGCATTTACATCTTCCTGGTGTTGAAATCAACATAATATTGATATCTCTCTCCAATGTGAAGTATTTGAAGCTCTCATTCATCTATCTTCTCATTGTCAAGTGGTAAACTATGTGTTGATAGAGGCATGATTGAGTACCTGTGTTGACAATTCATCTTTTCCATACATGAGATGTTAGAAACATTGCATTGCATTTCATAAACATAAAATCAATATTATTGATTGCATTATAAATCATTACATATCCATAAACATGATTAAAATTGCAATCATACATCTATATGCATCAAAAAATAGTAAAAACATCACATCATTGCAAGAACTATCCATACATCTAGATATCATATCACATCAACCACTGCATCAATATTTGCATAAACATACATATTCATCTACATAAAGCATAACAGAAATGCATCCTTACATATAACATCTCATGAATCATATCACATCAACACATGTATGAGGAAATAAAATAATATGTTTCTATACATATAATCACAGTATGTCAGGGCTACATCTCAAAATATACACAAATATCAAAGAAATGTCATCATAGATAAGACCAAAAAAGGGTACAACATCATAATGTATATCAATAAATTATGGCTAACTCTTGGTCATGTCCTCAACATCAAGAATAAGTGGTGGAGGATATGGCATCGAAGGAGCATCATCTACTAGAGGCAGATGAGCACCCTCATATCTAGCCATGAACTAGGAATATGGAACCACCTGTAGTGCCACTGATACCACTGCACTATATGCAGCCATATAATATGAAGCCTTGCTAGTTAGCAGGGTGGCTATGTGGTGATAATGATCACGCTTAGTCTAAATAGAGGCTACCTTTTGATCCCTCTCACCATCTACAATAGTAATTTGGTGATCTCTATATGCTATCAAATATGATATGTGTTGATCACGCTCTATGACCCTCATCTATGCTACAACCATGTCTTTCTAGAGAGTACATACTCTCTCTCTCTCAATAAATGAATGATATCCTTTGCGGTATAAAGTACCTATACCTATCCCTATCCCTGTCCTGGTGCCTGTCCCTACTCTCCCATCTCATACTGACCATGCTCTATGTGGTCATCCTGGCGCTATCTAACATGTCAGGTTGCATCCTCAAAAACTGCTATATCTTGTCCTACTGCTAGGGAAGTATGTAATCCCAAGGGTACATAAACCCCAACCAAAACTTAACCATGACCCTCTACCCTCTACCTCTTCCCTAATATAGGTACTTCTCTTCCTAAACTTGGCCCTGGGTCTGCACTTGTCCTGTTGGGAATTGTCACTAGAATGGTGATAGAGATCAGGTCTACCTCCTCTATCCTCAGCACTCTTATCATTGGATCTATGAACCAAGGGAATGGATGCCTGCCAAAATAATCCTAATACTCAGGTGTTGTACCTCCATAGTCTATATCATCCTTGTAATCCCAGGTAGCTCAGACTATCCTTGTCATATTGTGTACTGTCGTGGCATATACAAGCCACATGCTCCATCCCAATTTACCCTCATCGGTAAATCAAGAATATGTTCTAAACTCTATTGAGATGGCCTGGGGGTGACCAAATTGCCTATAAACCTAAGTAACTACAAATTTCTTGACCACACTAGCAGTCCTCCCATGCCTCTGTACCCCTGTATGGTCGCTAGTTCATAACTATCATATCATCTAGCTGCTGGCACCAATATCTTGTCTGGCCTAGATGAGGTTGTGTAACATACCTTGCATATCTAAATATAAATGGCTTCCCACCTTGTCGGGCATCATCTACCACTGGTCAGCATACGGGAAGGTTCTTCGATGCCCAAATCTATAGTACCAATACTCCTACTGTGAGGCTCTTTGCCTCGCAATACACGACCTCATGAAGCTCATGGTACATATGAGCTAAAAAGAAAGCTCCCCATGTGAGCTTTGTTGGCCTCTCCAGCAGCACCTCCAAAACCAATCACCACCTAGTCTAAAACCCTTGTTGCCCTCTATTAGGCAAAATGATGCATCCTATGATACCCACTAGGAAACATGGTAATGGATACTGCATTGAATATTGATTCATCATACTATCCCATGTAATCCATCGATCTAGGATAGTATCATCCTAGAAGACTCTCTGTAAGGATAGTCACCCTAGATGATGGGACACCTCATATCTGAATAGCTCTCCTCTGATAGGAATCTGGATAATCCTATATACATCCTTCGAGGTCATTGTGATCTCACTTATGGGCATATGAAAGGTATTATGCTCACTATGAAACCGCTTGACCAAAGCGGTAAGCAGCCCATGGTTCACCCAAATATCTGGGATCCCTAGTAACCAACTAAAACCACAAGCAGAAACTATGACTATCTCCTCCTCATCTAAACAAAAATCTAGATTCATGGTCAGAGGGAAGGTAATCTGAAATTGGACATCAGGGAAATTCTCCTACAACAAGAAAAAATGGAAGACACATCAACACATGGTTTGGACCGACTCAGAACACTGATGCAAAGGTTCTAAACAAGCACCTTTAGGCAACGAGAGGCAAACAGAATGAAACATTTCCTATTCTGGCACTCAAAAAGTCCCATTGTTTTCAATATGAATTTCTCCCATGTGTTGAAACTTGTAGGAGTAATGGGGCATCCCCATATGAGTAAGGATTAGAGCACAAGTATCTAGGGTTTCTCGTATGAGCAAGTGGTCAACATTGAAAGTGCTCATACGAGTATAGGGTAAGGGGTGTACAACAAAAATAATTCCCCCATATGAGTAAAGATTTGGATGTAGAAACTCATACAATCCTAGGTAGGCTCTCATATGAGTTTTCAGAGAAAAACATATAAAATGTATGAAAAACAATGAAAATCTATCAAATTGCAAAAAAATTGAATTGCAAGGCATGGTTTTTGGTTACTCACTATTGGATGATAGTCTGTGGGCCAGTTGTGAATTCTTTGGTGCTTGAATCAATGAGTATGCATGGGGACCACCATTTTCACTCTCAAAGGATAGATGGCTTAAAATTTTGAAATGAATTGAAAATAGCCTTTTTGGCTCTTATATAGGTTTTTGACCTAATTTTCAACTTGCTTTGATTGATGTGAAAATGGCACCCCTAGCTAATTTGACTGTCCTGATTCCATTTTCACAATTGAAATCAAAATCTGAGATCATTTTACTTATCATTTTTGACATTTGAGTTTTTCAGTCAACTGCAGCTAACCGCTTGTGCAATCAGTCTTTTTGGACTCTGACCATTGGAAATCTCTCATGTTTTTATTCTAAGAAATCCATGTATCATACTTTTGGTCAACCTTGGTCAACAAGACCTCCCATCAAGTATAGATTCTATCATAACTTCTTGGGACCTCTTTCTAATTAGATCAACTTTTTCTTGCATCATGTTATCAATCAAATCACTTCCGATCACTAGGGCACCTAGCCATATTTTGATTTTGCTCCTGAGGGGGCAGGATCACGACATCAATAGTCTAGTGATTACATCCTCAATCAAAACCCCATTGCATGGGGCATCTCAACTTCATCACATCAAATAAAATTGAGATCATCTTAAATCAAAGGCAACCTAATCAATGGTCTTATACAACTTGGTGAATACACTCGAAACCAGACAAGATTGGTCTTATACAAGTTGTGCATTATTGAAACCATATACATTGATCAAATTTACTTCATCACTTCAAATCAAGTCAATTTTCTTGCTAATCAAATATCTTAACAGTAATCAATTTCATCGCTTCAAATCAAACTGGTTATTCGTTCAAACCTACCAAAAGGTTTAAGAGTTCTTGACAGATTCCCATTTTCATCGATTCAAATCAAACGGATTATTATGCTTATATCTTTTGATCACTCTTTGTCCAATCAATCTTGAATTCGGTCTTCCTCGACAAGAATTGTTTCATCGTGTCAAATCAAACTATTCTAGGTCTTATCGCTAACAGGTCTTTGAATCAACGCACTGATTGCACATCAATTCAAAGAGGGGCAAATGTAATGACCTGAAAATGGTCATCTAAACCCTAGACCCCTAATCCCAATCTCATATCAAGAAACCCTAATCTTGATTATTCTAAGTCCTAAACCAAACAGGCAATTCATCAATTTCAAGCTAATCTGAACTAAATCCAAAGTCTTAATTCATCATTGTACTTGATTAATTAATTAATTCCTAAAAGTATATCACATTGACAAATAAACCTTAAGATAATTATTTAATTGATATTTTAATATATTGATTAAAAAAATTGCTAAATTGTCAATGAAATCTAAAAAGGAATTAAATTAATTAAATAAAAATAAAATGTGCATTTAAAAAATTTATTATTATTAAAAATATATATTATGTCATCAATTTTAGTTAACTGATTCTCAAATTGGAAACAAATTTGTTTTATTCAGTTAACTCATTCTAGTCTTTTTCTCATTTTGGAAACAAATCTGTTAACTGAAAACTTATTTTGGAAGTTTCTAAAATAACTGATCAATCACTTCAGTCAACTAACTGTCTTGACCAATCATCTTCTTTGCAAGTGGATTGTGCTTCCTCAAATCAAATCATGTCCACTCTTTGGTTTTTAATCTCGGTCATCGATTGAAGAGATATTTCTATAAAAGAGAACCTCTTTTCCTTCACAAAGGCCCTAGATTTTGATTATTGTTATTATATTGTTTTGCATTCAAGCATGCTTAGCTTTCGATTGCTTAGTTTTTGTTAATTGTTTTAGTTTACTTCAAAGCATGCAAACTTCATAATTAGAGCACATTTGATTTTAGGACTTAAAATATATCAATACATTTTTATTTAGTGTTTAAATTAGCATAAATCATTTGCAGATAGCTTTCAAATCCTTTTTTTAGAATAGGTGTAGTCACTGAGTTTTGTGATGACCTGAGAGCAATCTCATACTCCTGCCTACTAGAAGGCAATGAACTGGTTCCGGTTAGCTTAGTTGGTTATTATATCTTACTTTTTATATGTTAATAAGATAACCACATAATGATTCATTGAAGTGTGTATTTGCAGCTTGCAGGTACTTGATCTCTTTTCACACGCACACAAGAAACCTATGAATGTTTTACTAGCCTAAGAATTGTACATGCTTAATCAAATGTTGTAAACTAGTAAGCTACCACTCTTTTCTACACTGCACTTCTGTAAAGATTAACATTCCACATAAGATTTAATTTTTAAATTAATGAATAAATCACATAGTCTAAATAAATTATGAATTTATATTAATTTAAAAAATAAATCATTTTTCTCGTAAAAGATATATTACATCATAATCATACATCATTTTCGACCAAGGTGTTTATAAATAAAATTATAAATAGAATAGACAACCAATAGGTCAACTTTATCAAACACATAATGAAGTGATAATATAAACATTATGTCTCCCGAAGCCTCAGATTGATCTCCATCTTCTATACTCAAGATTAGAATGGGGTCCATAGACTTTCTCCACCCAACCATAGAGTATTGAGCTCCCCCTGTTCTCACATGCAAGGTTCAAAACTTGACCTTACTCAAGGAACCTAGCAATTTGGAACTGTAAGGTCGGATGGAATTTGGTGTAGCATTGTGACCTATCTACAATTCACCCATGACATTGTAGTATCTACACAAATGTGGTAGGGAGAAAGGAAAAAAATGCATGTACACAACATAAAAATATACAAAATTGATTTGGTGAAAGCATATATCATGCAAGTTACTCAACAGATAGATTTACATAAATAAAAAAAATTACCTATCCTTCCCTGATATTCTACATTCAACACCTATCTATGGAAATTCAATACACATGAATAGAAAAGAAATAAAACACCACCACTATAATTTTATTGAAAAAAAAATACCCTACCTTCTCTATAGGTATTGCTAAGAAGAAAAATATCCTTTCTTGTATCATACATAATGTCATTCTCAGACTAAGCTTCATAACCCTAAACCTTTATTATAACACACTTCATAAGATTTCTAAATTTACAAGAAACTGCACATAAGGACCTCATCATTATCTTATTTTTAAAAAAATAAAGAAAAACAATCAATTCCCATATGTATTTGAACACTTAGTAGTAGCCTACAATTATATATTTTAGATCAACTTCCTTGGTAATTATCCATCAATTCATTAATAAACAGTAACATTCAACTTCTTTGCACTACATCAATGGAAAAGTACAACATTTAAGTGTGACGCTTTTAACATAAGAATATTACACATAGGATCAACTACACATATAAAAGGGTATATTTTACACATATTTTATTATTAATAGTGTGTGCCAACTTTTGTTTTACACAAATATATGTATAATTTATAGTTTTAATCAATATAATTTATTTTTTAATTTTTAACTTTATGTAATGGGACCCACAACATGCAATTCTAATGCAATATAAATATAGCATGATAAAATCTCATTCCTTTTTATTTATTACCATGGTTTACTAAAGTTTCAACCTAAGCATTAAAAAGGTGTAAGGCTAAATTCACAACCTCTCAAAACTTGGTAATAAAGGAATTAAATGCCTCAAATGAAAAGCCTCATACATATGGATCTTGATCACCCTAACAAAATAACAATTTGCCTAAAAGTAAATGGGCAAATCACATACAAAATTATTCATAAACACTACAAATTGACCCTGACATAAATGTTTCCAAGAAATATGAACTATATAGACACAATCATAATAGAAAAACAATTCAAAAAATAGATTTGAGGAAAATTGTTCTGGAGTCACATGAAGAGGAGTTGCTTGGAGAAATCAAATATCGTGAGAACTACTTGGTAAAATTATAATGTCTCAAGGAGATGGTCATATTAGAAAAATAATTCAAAAATATATTTGAGTAAAACCATTTTGGAGTCACATGAAGAGGAGTTTACTAGAAAAAGTGAATATCATAAGAACTACTTGGTTTGATTACAATGTATCAAGGAGATGAGATCTACTATTATGTTGTTTTGTAGGATATGCTAAAAAAAATGGGTTCAAGAGAAGACTTTAACAGAACCTGATTTTCACATCACAACTAGATGAAACACAATTATTATAGAAAAACATTTCTAGAAAGCCACCAATTTAGGAAAAATGTGGACACAAAAAGAAAAGTGGTATAATGAAATGCCATCAGTTGCATATTATGTTCAAAATGGGTTGTTAAAAAAACTAGCTAGAAACAAATCACAAGGCACAAAAAAGATCACAGTAGCTTGAAGGGTGTGTATGCCATGGAGGACATATAGGAAAAATATGGAAATAATATGCTTCTTCACTATAAGTAACTATGGGATCAAATATCACCTCTTGAAAAACTTCTTTACGATGGAGGGAGGAGGAGGAGGACGTGATTTTCATTAAAATTATGGACTAGGAGGGAACCAAGCTAATGGTAGAAATCCTGTAGGAATTGTTGCAGGTGAGTTGCAGAAGGGAGGGGGAATGTCAGGTGAGGGCTCCACAAAGGAATCAGAAGATGAAAAGGATCTTGATGATGCTCATTCCTGAGGTGGTGGGCTTGAGAATTCTTCATCTGCCCTGGAAGGTAAGTCTTTCCCTTCAAATAGCGCTAGGAAGTCTTCTTCTAGGCCATTGGTTAAAGGAAGTTGGTCTTCATTTTTTGGGGTCAAGCCAACAGGAAAATCTTCCTTCCCTAGTATCAATAATCTATTGGAACCTAAGAAGGGTGTGTTTGGTACTTGACTACCCGACCCCTTAGTGGATCACACTGTCGCTACTATGGCTTTAACCCTGGTGGGAAAATTTACTAGTTTAAGACCAAACATTGATGTGGTAAGGGCCTTTGCTGGAAAAAAATTGTGCCTTAAAGGCCAAGTTGATATCTCTGCCATGCCAAAGGGCTCTTCTCATTTGAGTTCTCCAATGAGGAAGATATCTCTCGAGTGCTCTGTGGAGGACCCTAGATGTTTGGAAATTCATCTCTGGCTTTACAAAATTGGTTGACCAACCTGAACTTAAATGAATATTTATTTGTTTCCCCCAGTCTGGGTGCATTTCCTTGGTCTCCCTCTGGAATACTGGCATGAGGATGTTTTTGCTGGGCTGGCGGGTGTGTTTGGTGAACTCCTGTCCATTGACCCCATGACAGTTGCTAGGTCTAGGTTGGTCTATGTGATAATTTGTGTGAATATCCACCAAGATGCAGACCTACATGAGGTAATATATATTATGTCCAAGCTAGGGAAATATGTTCAGCCTATGGAATTTGAATATGTTCCCCTTTTTGTTTTACCTGTAAAAAATATAGAAACTGAGTGAAGAAATTCCCACTTAAACATCAAAATGCTACTGAGAGTCTTCAAGGTTAAAAGAATGATATAAAGAAGGAATAGAGGGAAAAAAATCAAATTAGTATCAATGAGCCCAAAATAATTAAAGATAAGGGAGAGGGAGGAAGAGCTGAAGAGGCAGAGGAGGTCCATCATGATGGCAACAAACCCTTTGAAAAGGAAAATCTGGGGGCTGTGGTCTATGACATTGGAATCAGTTTCTCAATATCAGTACTAGCAAATACATCGAAGCCCACAGGGAAAATGGAGGAAACCTCTTTGACTCAATGAGAATGGAAAGTGTGGGATCCCAGGATCGGGAAGCTTCTTCATATGTTTCTAGGGTGGATGATTCCCTTAAGGACTTGGTCATGGATGAATTTAATCTTAATAACATTTATCCCTAGGGTTTGATAATGCAAGATGGAAAATTAAATAGTTATACTATTGAAGATAGTGGTAATGAGAATCCTCTGTCACCATTAGCTAATTTTTGGAGGGAAGAGAGTTTGGTAAACTCTGTAATACAAGAATAAAAATGGATAGAGACAAGTGGAAATAAAAATCATAGAAATCCAGGTAAAAAAGGTAATGGGTTGAATCAGGTTCTTGGAATGTTGGGATCGGCTAAGAAAATTGAAAATCAAGCCCATGGTGGAGTGAAAACTAGATGTCAATAGAGGGAAAATGTTGGATCTCCCAAAGGTGATCTCAAAGGCAGAAGATAAACAAAAGATGTAAGAGAATAGGAAGCAAAGAAAAATGTTCCGGATGGCTGCCAACTCACCATCTATGAGTTATGCTCCTCATATCCTAAATGAAGATAATCTCCTAGAATATTCAAGGATTGAATAGTCCTCACAAACATGATGTTTTACAGAATCTTGTTAGAGATTGCAGTCCAGAAATTTTGTTGATACAAGAAACTAAAATGACTAGAGAGAAAGTTGAAAAAATTCAGCCCATCAAGAATGGGGGAAGCATAGGTAGTGATTCAGAGGGAGCCTCTAGAGGTGTGGTTATTTACTGGAATAAAAATTCTATTGATTTCACTCTTATATAGATTGAGAAGAACATCATTATGGTGAAAATGACCCATATTAGAGACAATTTATCTTGGCTTCTTTTGAATATTTATGCTCCTAATACAAGATTAGGTAGACAAAAGTTTTGGCAAAGCCTAAAGAATCTGAGGAAGAATAATCAGGATAAAACTTGGATGGTCATGGGAGATTTCAATACTCTGTAGAAAGAGGCTGAAAAAAAAGGGAGGAAACCCATCACATATGGAAATAAAATCGAACCTGGTGGATTACATAAATGATGAAGCTTTCCTAGATGTGGAGCTGGAGGGTATCTTTTATACTTGGTCTAACAGGAGAACAAGAGCTGAACTTATTCAGGTAACATTGGATAGATCTCTCATCTCTCTGGACTGGCTTTAGGGTATTCATGTTCCCTCTCTTCTGTGTTGTGATTTTTTTCTAACCACTTCCCTATATATTTTTTTGTTAACCCTTTGAGTGGAAAGAGAAACTCCCCTTTTCGCTTTGAAAAAATGTGGATGGCTCATCCCAACTTAAAGAAAAGTATTGGTGAATGGTTGAATTGTGTTGTAGATGGGGGGGTTATGTACAGATTTGCAAATAAATTGTATGCTATTAAAATTAATATTAAGACCTAGAACAAAGAGGTCTTTGGTGATATATTTCAATCCAAAAGTACTATTCAAATTGAAATTAAGGACATTCAAGACCAAATTCAATCTGAGGGTCTTTTTGAGGATCTCATATCTCTTAAAAATAACATGCAATCAAAATATCATAATATTATATCTAAGGAGGCAAATTCTGGAGACGAAGATCTAGAGCTCTTTGGCTTAAGGTAGGGGACAAAAATTCTATGTTCTTTTGTATGAAGCATAAGGCGGCTAATAGAATCTCTTGTCTTAATTGCAGTGGAAATAAGCTAGTGAAGGAAGAAGACATTAGAAAAGAAATGATCACTTATTTTTCTACTATTTTAACCAAATACCCTAACTTGGTTTCCTCTGACCAGGAGAAAATTCTTTCTATCATCCCCTCACTTATTGATCACCAATAGGATCCTTCAAGATATTCTATCTAATAAGGAAATAAAGAATGTTGTGTTTTTCTTTGAGGGTGAGAAATCTCCTGGTCCTGATGGCTTTCTAATTCTTTTCTTTTAGCATTACTGGGAGATTGTGGGGAAAGATGTGAATGTTGCGGTGAAAGATTTTTTGGTACCAAAACCCTCCTAAGGGAACTTAATGCTACTTTCCTGGTGTTGATCCCTAAGAAATGGGGAGTTGATTTAGTTGAAGCTTTTAGACCCATTAGTCTCTGTAACTCTTTGTATAAAATCATCTCCAAAGTGTTAACCCTAAGAATTTTGAATATCCTCCCTTTGATCATTTCCCTCCAACAGAATGGGTTTGTTCCTGGTAGAAAAATCCTAAACTTCATCATTATTGTGCATGAAAATATCCATTCTTTGGAAGCTACTAATAAATAGGGTTTCCTAATGAAGTTGGATCTCTCCAAAGCCTATGATAGAGTGGACTGGAAGTTCTTGTAGAATGTTCTTAAAGCATTTGTCTTTGATAAAGGAGTTATCAAACTTATATTTCAATTGGTTTCTACTATTTCCTCTTCTGTTATCGTTAATGGGGGTTCTTCCAAATTTTTAGACCTTCTTGGGGTATTAGACAAGGTGACCCTATTTCACCTATTCTTTTTTCTATTTTGGTGGAATGCCTAGGAAGACAAATTAGTAAGTTGGTGGGAGAAGGGATTATCTCTAGTCTACAACCCTCTTATGCTAGAAGATTTTGTACCCATGAAAAATTTGTGGATGATACTCTCATTATGGGGGCAGCTACTATCAAGGAGGCTAGAAACTTTAAATCGGCTCTTACAACTTACACTATTGCATCTGGAAAAATTAAAAACTAGGACAAGAGCTCTATATTCTTTAATTAATACCCTAGAGGAGAGACAAAGAAAGATTTATAAAATCTTGGGCTGCAGTGTTGGGACCTTGACCTCATCTTATTTAGGATTATCGTTGAACTTTAAACCCATTGAGGTGTTTTGGAATTCAATCAATGAGAGATTCAATATAAAGTTAGCTAGTAAGAAGGGGATGCTTTTAATTCATGCTGGGAGATTTTAACTCCTAAAATTTACTTTGCAAAACCTTCCTATTTATGTGATGAGTCTTTTTAAGATACCCCACAAACTTGCAATGATGATTGAAATAATTCAAAAAATATTTTTGTGTTCAAGTGGAAGGTAAGAAAAGACTAAGTTTATTTGCTTGGGAATGGGTTTGTAAGCCAAAATGTTTAGGAGGACTGGGTCTAAGATCTATCAAAAACTTCAACAAATCCCTTATTGCTAAACAAATTTGGCGTGTCTTTGGGGACAAAAAAGAGTGGAACCTGATTATCAGAAATAAATACCTATCTAACTATCTTAATCTAGAAGACTTTATCCTTTTAGGAGAGGATGTCCAAGGATACTATATATTGAATAGTATCTACTATGCTAAGGACTTGATCACTAAAGGTGCTAGACAAAAACTGGGAGATGGTAGGAAAATTGACGTCTAGGAGGATTGTTGGCTTCAAATAGACCCTCTCTCAAGAAACCAAGAATGGAACCAAATTATTGGTAGATGTAAAGAAACTATTGGGGGGAAATTCAATGACTATTGGAGAAGAAACAAGTGGATAAACTTGGGATAAATGGACTACTTTCTCTCACCCCTTCATCTTATGTTGTAGACTTGGTTTGTCAATGAAAACAGCCATGACAAACTTATCTGGGCACCTAAACCAGATGGTGTTCACTCTATGGTCTCGGCCAGTGATCTTCTTATCCTAGGGGAGGTTAGACCTCTTTTATCAAAGGTTTGGTATAAATTTCTCACCCCTAAGATTAATTTATTTTTTTGGCTTTTAGCCCAAAATAAACCTCTAACTTTATATAATCTTTGCAAAAGGGGTTTCTATTTTCCTAATAGATGCATTCTTTTTATGGAGGAGGCTAAATATTGTGATCACATCATGTCACAATTTTCTTACTCATGTATGGTGTGGGAGATAATATTAAGAAAATGGAATCTTTGTTGGTTCTTCCCTTTCTTATGGCAGGACTTTATCACCCAATGGAGCTTCCCCTTTCTGACCTTGCTAGCTACTCACTTCTGGAATCTACTTCTACCCCATTTTAGCTGACGCATCTGGAAGAAGAGAAACAATAGATTATTTCAAAATAAATATGCTAAAGCTGAAGTGGTTGGCAATCAAATTTGCAGAGGGTTGGAGGAGAACTTCACTGTTATGATCAACAACAATCTTGCTCTATAATCTTCTCTTTAGGATATTGATAACATCATAGAATATAAATTTAACTCTACTGCTATGAAAATCCCTCATCCTAGAAATGGTTCCCAATGGTCTTCACCTCCCTATGGCTGGAGAAAAGCTAACTTTGATGGGGCTGCTAACGGAAACCCGGGACAAGCTGGAAGAGGTGGTATCATCAGAGACTAGGCTGGTAATTGTATCGGTGTTGTTTCTTTTCCTTTGGGAGTACAATCCAATCATAGATATGAAGCTATGGTGGCTCTCAACATTATCATGCTAGTAGAAGAAGTGGGTTATAAGAGCGTGTGGCTGGAAAGAGAATCTCTCAATATCATTAAAAATATTAAAGGGTTAAGTCAACCTTCGTGGACTATAGACCATATAATAGACAAAATAAAATTCATAGCCCTTAAATATGATAAGATCTATATAACTCGTGATTACCACGAAACTAATATGGTCACAGAAGGGTTAGCTAACCTTGGGGTTAAAGATGACATCACTCGCAAGTGGTTTGGCACAAACTATATCAATGATGATATTAATAAGTTCATTTATTATGACAAGATTAACCAAAAGGAGGGAACCATTCAAAGTAATGATGATTATGAATGATTTGAGATAGATTTTAAGTACGGATGATGTTATGTGGCAGGTGGTGTGCATTTCTATTAATACTTTTATCTTAACACACATTTGGTGGGTGTTTAAAATTGTGCTTGTTTATTACAATTTTTCTGTGCCTATTTTGAGAATCTTTGAGATAAACTTGGTTGTGCTCAAAAATTTTAAGGGTTTTTTTAAGCTTAGTCATATGAAGGAAGATATGGGAGGGGATCTAAAGCATGAGGAACCAGAGGAATGCAAATGGGTGCAAGAGAAATAAGTTTGGAGGAAACCTAAGAAGGGTGGTGTCAGGAAGTATTTGAAATGTCCACATGGCAACAATAAAGATATTACCATGGAGTTTTCTTTTGGCTGGGATAACAGGGTTGTGAATATTGTGGGTAAGTATTTACATCTGACTCTAAACCTTCTAGCTGAGATTACGGGTCTTCCACTGGATGGCATGAAGTATTTCAAAGATAAGAAAATTGGTAACTAGGGTTTTAAGGTTTTCCCTAAAACTGATGAAGAGAGGACTATTTTAGTTAAGGGAAATGTGGACTATGTTAATATTAGTAACATTAAGCTCCTCTGGGCTCAAGTCTTGAAGGATATCATGGAATATTTCACCTTAGACGGTAGATACTCTAGGTTTTACAACTTCCATTTTGTTCTTGTTAATCATTTTAATCATAATACTAGTGTTTATTTCCCCTATTTCTTGTTGTCCTCCATGAAGGTCTAATTTTACTTTATCGCTGAGTTTTCTAGATGATAAGATTCTAGATTTTGTGCCTAAACAAGTTGGTATGAAGAAGAGAAAGAGTGTGGGGAATACTCTAGGAAAGAAATTTGGCCCATTACCCAACAAGAAGTCTATAAAGACACCACCTGGTAAAGATGTTGCTTCCATGTCTATCTTTGATGAGGTTGAGGGTATGAAATCTGATGATGACAAGGATGAGGAGCTTTTTGAGGCTTAAATTCTATGAAAATTTGAGCCCAAAAAAAAGGAGACTTTTGATAAGGAAGATACTCTCATGGCTGAGAATGGTGAGGAGCATTATATGCATCTCCATGGTCCCGCCCTGGAAGGGTCTAACAATATTTGTTCTAAGACAATTTTGAACAAAGTTGTTGATGATATTGACCCCCAATATGAGACCCATAAGGAGGCTATAAACACTCTTAATGCACTGGAGAAACTTTAGAAAGACGCCAAGAAGGATGGAAATGATGATAATGATAAGGATAATACTAAAAATGAGAACATTGATAGGGAGACTAAAGAAGGGATTGATACTGACTATGGAGAAATTGTTGAAATGAGCATGGAGACCAATGTTGATGAGGAAAAGGGAACTAATCCCTTAGAAATTTTGTCTAATTCTATTGACTCAAATTCTAGATGGGAGGCTGAGAATCATCCTAACACTCCCTATGTGAACCCGACTATGGAGGATAACGCTGATAAGGGTAAAAGTATAGAGACTCAGAAATATGGTGAGGCTACATCTCTGAAGGAACAATATTTTAACACAAAGAGAGTCACCAATATGAGTGTTTTGAATGCGGCAAGAAGAATATTTATTTTGGTGTTCAACCTTGATAAATGGACATTTCATGAAACCCAAGATTTGAGTGTCAAGTAGAGAGCTCTAGATGCTAGGTATGAAGTCCTCGAAGAGATGGTGGACAAAATTAGGAATGACGCTGCTATGTATAGTGTAAAAGGTAATAATTTTTTTATTGAGGGTTTTGAGAGTTCTAGCTTGATTAATGAGAAGATTACTAGCATCATAGAAGATAAGCTCACCCCCATCCTTAACAGAACTATTAGCAATGAACAGTTTCTTAGGAAGCTCTTGACCCTCAGCAAAGAGGGAATGAAAGCTACTATGAATAGCCTTAACGTGTTGTATGCCATGTTGGAAGGTAACAATACAGATAAAAATGTAATTACTATTGATGATGTTGCAGTTAAGCAAGATGAGTATATTTCTGGCCCAGGGTCAAGAACCAAAGCTAGCACAAAGAAGAAAATGGGAGCTCAGCCTAAAGATCTGACGAGCCTACAATATTCTATTCAGAAGATTCAGACCCTACTGGAGGAATCTGAGGATTTTCTCAAAATGCTAGAGTGATTTGTGGTGCTGGGATTTTTTTGCGTCATTTTTTTGGATTTTGTGTTGGAAATTGTTTGTTCTATTTTGAGGAAGGTCCTTTAAATTTTTATCTTGGGATGTGCCCTCTCTTGCTTCTATCATTTCCTTTAGGTAGTTTTTTCTTCTTGATGGTTTTAATGATTGTTCTTTCTCCTAGTTTGTAAAGGGAATTGGAGTCCCCTTCAAAACTTTCTATTATCTCAATCAAAAACTATGGGATCAAATATGTGGACACCATATGAACTTATTTGATAGGAATTACAAGCTTCAAAATAATGCAATGATTAAATGTTAATATTGTAGGATATGTTCTAAATAAGTTAATAAAAAAGTTATTTACTGATCATTGGTCGCATATCACATATAGGAGGATCAAAAACATTTAAGTAAGCTCAAAATTATTGAGGAAATAGAACCCTTTTTTAAATTGAATCTCAAGATAACAAATGAATCACTAGCACTACCAGAAAACACAACCAGGGAAAAGACTTACAAATCATGGAATCGCTAGAGAGAATTAGATTGTTCACAACCATTTAAAGAAGAGGAGAAAAATATATACTAAAATAGATCAAATAAATGTGTTTGCATGAAATACCATTGTTTCATAATGCATTTCAAATGAGTTTGTTGAAAAATATCACTAAATTCAAGTTTCACTTACAGATGGAACACAACTAGTACAAAAGAAGTGAATACGGTAGGGGAATCCATCAGAAACATAAAGGATTGAATTCCTTATAGAAAAATAGACAAAATGAAAAGAAACAAGAATTATTTGGTAAAAATCAAAATGCTTTTCTCAAATACAATGGTGCATTCAACAAAGAAAAGTGGGGCCTGTATGAACCATTGGTAGAATTTAAAACACTAAAAAGGAAATTGATGTAATGAAATGTCAAAAATCACTTTTAGTGTCAAAATTAGACCATAATGAGACTAATAAAATTATTTCCAATTATGTCGAAGAAGACTATATAAATAAATAAAGAGGAGTTTTACATTTTTTATAGTTTGTGAAGAAATTATTAATAAAAGACCTCAAAGTAAGTGAACTTATTAAATGAGGAGAAAACTAGAAAATCCCAATCTAATTCAATATAGGGAAAAGAGATATATTAAAACACTTTGATTCAAAATTTATTGATTTCAAGAATATTAACACAAATTCGGATTTGAAAACAAATCATTTAATAAAGAAAAGAAATGTATTTAATCATATTCCTTGATATTTTTAGAGAAAATGTTTAAGAGAAACCTTTATTTGTCTCCCCTTTGATTCTTGACCAGCCTG
This sequence comes from Thuja plicata, assembly GCA_018584345.1. Taxonomy (NCBI): domain Eukaryota; kingdom Viridiplantae; phylum Streptophyta; class Pinopsida; order Cupressales; family Cupressaceae; genus Thuja; species Thuja plicata. Next base: position 1,190,950 of record MU227229.1, read on the forward strand.
CTCGTATACATGAACCAATTTCCTTACTTAGTATATCTCCTCCGAGAGCCACCTTTCCCCTTTCTTGCTTCCTTTCTTCTTATTTTTTCTATTAACCAGATATATCTAAAGAACAAGAAAATGCTTAACTTATATTACTATCATTTCTATTTTCTCTTGTATTTACTTCCTAATTTGAGGCCCCTAGAAAATAATTTTACTTTCACTTTATCTTTTACCCTTTAACCTGAGTGGGGTCCACTAGCACAACCCTTGGGTCTTACACCTATAATGATACTAATCAAGGATGTGAGATGTGTTAGAATTATAAGTTTTAGACAAAGACACATGAAAAATATCATGGATATAGGTTAGAGCTATTGGAAAAGAATGCCTATATGAAACTAGGTTAATCACTTTGAGCACATCAAATGGCTCACTTATCTGGGTGCAAGCTTGAAAGACTTTCCAAAATAAATGAAACTCTTTTTAGGTATGTGTGTACGATGAAAACCTACCTGTGTGGAACAAGCTTAAACATGCAAACATTAGAGATATAAATCATTTCTAATCTAACATGTTCATAAACTTACAACTACACAAAGCTTTCCACCATAACCTTTGATGAGCCAAACAAATGCACCCAAGCCTTATTGATTTTATCTTAGAGAGGGTTGTGGGTGTGCTCTCCCAACACAATATATTAATCCCACTATTGATTGAATGACAAAATGCAAATGCAAACTAGATGCAAGATAGATGCAATGATATTGAATGACTCAAGAACTAGTTATGGAGAACTAGTCTCAAGCATTCAATGTATGAAAGAGGAGTAGACATGAGCTCTAAATGCAAAGATCTAGTGTTGAATGCAAGCTAAGAGTGAAACCACCATGATTTAAATGCAACTACCAAACAAGCTTAGTATGAAAAGCTCTAAATGCATAAAAGAGAACTCATGATGCAAACTAGCATAATAACTCTAAATGCAAGAATAATGGATGATTTACTCTTGGAAAGGCTCCTATTTATAGGATTTTTGAGGGCTTGGGTGAGGTGGATCACATGTGGAATCCACATAGGTGCCACATGAAGGACACATAAGTCATGTAAGAGTCTATGTTTTCTCACACATGTGTGAGCAACTTGTGATGTGATGGGGCAATGTGTACTACAAGTACACATGTAAGAGATCTTGTCATAAATGTTATAGACTTGGTCCAATGAAGCATTTTTGGAAAGTGTAAGAAAGTGTCATCAAGGTTGTAAGAAACCTTATTTAGGCATTTTTAGAATTCTTTGAAAAGACATTTTCGGAAATTTGCTCGCACATGTGTGAGAAAATAATTAGGACTAATGGGTGTAGGAATCATAAAATTAGCCTAACTAACCTTAGTTAATTAGAAACTAGGTCTATTTTTTGAGAGTGATGTGAGGTAGGGTAGGATCTAGGTCTAGATTTAGGACTAATCTAAATTAAATTTAGACTAGTCATGGTTTAGGAGAATATTAGAATGTGAGGGAAATAAATAAATTAGAAATTTATTTAAAAGGGGAAATTAATGGGGGAAAGGTATTAAATAGAATTTAATACACTTAAAAGGGAGGTATTTAAATTAAATTTAAATACTATAGGAAAATGAACCTAATTTAATTAAATAAATTTAATTAAATAGGTGGAAGAATATAACATGTAATTAATTAAATAATTATAATGTTAAAGGATGATTTTAGGCGTCTACATTTTTTCCTTCTTTGATGCAGTGTTGTGGATGGAGTTATGTCAAAGAAAAGAAGAATAAGATGCCCCAAAGAGAATAGAAATTCCTAAGGAAATGATGGAGGAGTGTGCCCCCTCGAGAAAATAACACAAAAAAAAATGTAATGTAGAGACATTTCAAAAGGTTCACTGACCTAAAAAACTAACTCATAAAAGAAGCACCAAAAGGAGTTCAAAAGGAGCTACGATCGAAGAGACATTTCAAAAGGTTCACCAATCTAATAAAATAACTCATAAAAGTAGCACCAAAAGGAGTTCAAAAGGAACTACGATCAAAGAGACATTTCAAAAGGTTCATTAATCTAATAAACTAACTCATAAAAGTAGCACCAATGAAGGAGATCATCTCAACATAACAGAGAAGGTTTTAGCAATAAGAACAAGTATCATTCCAACATTTCAAAATTCAAAATTGGTACATTTATGATTCATGTGCAACATTAATTACTCGTACAAATAATTGTTCTAAAATTTGTTGATCAGAGTGAAATTTATCGAAAGAAAATCCCTAAGAAAATGCATTGTGGAGATAAGGAAACACAGAGATTCATAGGAAGAGGAGAAGTGTTACACTTAGATCACTCCCTAGTAGGTTTATTTCTTACAGTATCTGTAAGAATTTCTCTATGATATTAATTCAATTGTCCAAATGGAATGCGCTAGCAGTTCTAAAGGTAAGAGACAGAAAAAGGAAGGAAGTAGGAATAGTAAAAAAAAAAAAAAAACTGAAATAGAAAAAATAATAGAAATAAAATTGCATTAGGACTAGTAAAATTGCTGAGAAAGGTTTCACAAAGTAAGCCTGATGCAGAGAAAATTAAGATAGATACAAGGATGTGGGAGATGTGTGGACTATTACAAGAGGGTATGAATTGTTTATATTTCATTATGCTAGAAGGAACTATCATGAACCAGTCTGCAATCCATGGAGGATGAACTTGGGGAGACATGCAGTACCAAATGTCTTTGTAAATATGGAGTTCCTCAAGTTACTAGAAAATCAATATGACCCAAAATAAAAAGCAATATGAAATTTGTAGGGAGAACCATTTGTACATGTATCAAAGAATGTAGTAAATGAATTTTTTTAACCTAGATGACCTACTAGATTATCCCATAACGCTTAAAGACTTGGAGAATGAATATACAAGGTCACATAATATCTACAAGGAATGGATATTTACATTACATAGGCCCAAAAAGGATAGGAAATTGGTCATTTTGAATGATGAAGATGGACCTCCTTTTAGTGTTGATCTATTTGAACCATATATGAAGTAAACTTACTGTTTGGTAGGATAGGTGGCTGGTGCTGAGGTCCCATAATTTATGTCTATTACACCAATGTTAATGGTGTAATAGGTGCAATTTCACAACCCTAGGCCCTTTGATTATGTAGAGTATGCTTCCAGGATGATTATAATAGGGTTGACATCCATCAAGAATGACCCTAAGAATATCTACTTCAAACAATATTCTTTTTTGATGCATATGATGCTCTTATGTGGTCAAGAGATGGGGATATGGCCAGAAGGATTGAAAATAAAACAAATTTGCAAATATAGAATCACTACCAGTCCAATTACGGACTTCAATTTGAGACTCTAGGTTTAAAGATTCTCATTATGTTCACTTTGAGGAATTGTTTGTAAAAACTATTTACAAGATGTATAATCGTCCTTGTGATTATTCAATTTCTACTAAAATTAAGAAATCCTTGAGGCAAAGGGATTTGATGAGAGGAATATAATAGACCATAATTTGGGGGACTGGTATTTCCATAATAATTTTTGGCAGGAGTGAAACATGTTTTATTTCTATACTCTTTTTGTTCCATTCCATTACCATTTCTTTCCTTTTTCCTAAGTCCTTTTTCCATTAATTATTAGGAAAATGAATAAATTTAATATATTTTTAAGAGATGGAAAGAATGCTTCCAACGTACCAAAACCATTGAATTAATGGCATGATTTGAATAACTTGCTACAAGAACAAAATATGGTGAAGGGACCAACTATGTGGATAATAAATCTTGACTATCATGGAGGAGTGGTATAGCGTGGATTTAATGTGTGGAGGGACCTTTTGCTTCCATTTTTGTATTTTCAAACAAAAACTATTGTGGGTTATGTTATGTGGCTTTAGCTAATATAGTCGATTCTTTCTGCTCACTCTGTGGACCAAAGGAAGGGCCCCCTCTTAGGAATCTTGGTGAGATTGTTTATGTTTTTATTAGCTTAGAATTTTTTTGTTGTAATTTCATTCTTGTTTCCAGTAAATTGTGTTTCAATTTATTCTCTAAGGTATTGTGATTTAGATTAATTTCAAGTGAGTTGTGACTTTTGGTGTGTTTTAATTCAATATAATCATTGTGAAAGTTTAGGAATCAAATATCATTAGGTTTATGTGATCAATCTGGTATTAAGCATGATAAGGAATACACTCAATTTCCTGAGGAATGCAATCATCATTTGAAGAATGATAATATCATCTTCCTTTCCATATATAATTCCAATATCTGATTCCATACTCTATTAATATTTTGTAATACTTCCTATTGCATTTCAAATTCTTGTCGCCTTTCATTTATAATTCCAACTTCTTGTCTCCTTTCATTTATAATTCACTTATACCATTTCAAGGCATCTCTAGCAATAATATTCCTTTTGTTACTACTTTTAATGATTAATGTTAATATCTACATATCCTAAGGAATTGAATATGTATTAATTAAGTTAAGTAAATGGTTAGGTATGTACAATTGAGAAATGGAATAGGATTTTATTTACTTGTGATTTAAAGTGTACTTCTATTGATGACAATTATTCAATTGTGTATTGTCATTGATGTTTACACAAGTATAGTGATGTTTACACAAATGTCTAATCCTATCTGAGCACAGTCAGTTCATTCCAAGAAATCTCGCACATTGAAGAGGACCAAAGTGATTTTAAGTTCTAACTGAGTTCACTCAGGCATTACAGTATTGGTCAGGCATTGAAGGATTTCAGTGTTGACCGAGTTAAACAGTTAGTGTCAGCCGAATAGCAGTAATTTATATTTTATGGATAATTGATTATATGCAGCTGATTGACATGAGTTTTATTATTTATTTGGAAGGATATTAAGGTTGACTTGACAAGGCTTATCATATATATATAAGGTCAAGTTTGGATTGAATCAGTGGGAGAAAGTGTATGAAAGTGTATGTGTTTATGACATGAAGAGTGAAGGCGAAATCAAAAGGGATTCTGATTGAGGACAGAACACAGAGAGCTGCAACAGAATATCTGATCGGTAAGGATCAATTAATTAATCAAGAAGAGAGATCTGAATCAGCAAAAGGGATTCTGATTTAGGTCAATCTATTGTTACTTTCTAAAAATTGTAGCAATTATCATAATCTCTTAATAGATAGACTTAACAGTATTTTGTAAACCCTCTCACAAGGTGACATTTCTACATTGAAGTGTTTGAAGACCTCTCACAAGGGCACTCCTTACATGGTGATTAAATCCTCTAACAGGGTCACACCTAACGGTGTGTTATTGTAACCTTTAATAGGGTTGGCTCCTAACATGACTCAGTTCAGAAGAGTGAAAAATAGTGACTAGTTGCAATTGGTGGTTTTTCCCATATTGGGTTTCCATGTTAAATCTTGGTGTTATATATGTACATTTCATTTGCTTTATGGTTTATGTTTTTGCAATTAATTACTAAATATAATCATAGTTAATATATTAATATTTTCTATGTTAACCGAGTGACAGTAGAATATATGTGTTAACCGAGCAACGGTGACAAATTTTTTTAAGACATCTAAGGGACTTGGATTTTTTTTTGGTAACTGATTCACCCCTCCCCTCTTAGTTACTCAACTCATTTCCAACAATTGGTATCAGAGCATTTGGTTCTTTCAGGAAAGGCCTTGAGGCCTAAGCTAAAGATCAGAGATGACTTACAAAAGGGAAATCCCGAAGCTTAACAAAGACAATTTTGTTACATGGCAAGATCTAATGAGGCTACATCTATCTACCATTGGAGATACTAGTTTGCAATTCTTGAACCATAGGTATGTGGAACCACTGAGACCTTTGACTATGGATCATATGATAGACATGAAGCATCATAACATAATGATGATTGATATAGCCTTTGCACTCATCTATTTTGAATTTGATGAAGTCAAGGACTACCCTACTGCCTTTGATATGTGGAAAAAATTACATGATATTCATGGAGGAGATGTCAATGTAAAGAGAGCCAAATCAAAAAGTCTCTAAGGTCAATTTGATCAGATGAAAATGAAAGAAGGAGAGGACATTACAAAATACAGTGAAAGAATCAAGAAAAGTGTCAGTTCCATCAGATTTTTTGGTGGAGTAAGTGAAGACACAACAATGGTTAGTAAAGTATTGAGAACTTTACTTCCTATCTATGCAATTAGAGTTTCAGCTATTCAAGAAATGAGATACAGTAATGATATAACTCTAAATGGATTGGTTGGAAGACTTATAGCCTTTGAGTTGGATAACTTTGACAATTACTCTCCTAATCTTAGCAATCTTGAGTCTGCATTCAAAGCTAAATTAAATCTTGGAAAGATGAAAGGAAAATAGATTGACAATGATAGTGATGATGAATCTGATGATGAAGACCTGGAAATCATTGAAGCATTACTTGCAAGGAGAGCTGCAAAAGGAAAAGGACAGTACAAAGGAAGAATACCATTAATTTTCTTTTCATGTGATGAGGTTGGACACATTGTTGCTAAGTGTCCAAACAAGGAAGACAAAGGTGAGAAAAAGTTTAACAAGTATAAAGGCAAGAAAGATTACAAAAGCTACAAAGAAAAAGGTAAGAAATCTTGTTAATTGCTAAAGATTTTGATAGTGATGAAGATGAAGATGAAATGGTTTATACTTCTATTAAGGATGAGTCAGATAATGAAGATAATGAAAAGACATCACTATATTCTCATATTAGCAAGAATGACACTTGGATAATTGATAGTGATTGTTCTCACCACATGACTAGTGATAAAACCAAATTTGAACATCTTGAGCACTATGATGGTGGGAGTGTCAATTTTGGGGATGATGAACCCTACTATGTGAAAGGTAAAGGTTATATTTCATTAACAGAAGGAATCAAATGTGATAATGCTTATTGGTTTGAAGGACTAAGGCGCAATCTACTAAGTGTGGCACAGCTGAATAACCTTGGTTTCAAGGTAGAATTCATGAATGGTAAGGCCAAGTTCCTGGATGGTAAGGGAACCCTAGTTGGAACTGGCAAACAAACAAAAGGTAATCTATTTTATCTTGATCTCCATGAAAGTTCATGTTTTATTGCACAAGTAGAAGAAATCTGCTTATGGCATAAGAGAATTGTCATGTGAACCTTGACAACCTAGTAAATATAAGAAAGAATAAAAGAGTAAGAGGGATTCCTATTCTGAAGAAACCTGAACTAGCAATATGCAAACAATCTCAAATTGGGAAGATGGGAAAAACTAGCTTCAAGAGAAAGAACTACAATACAGAAGAAGTTTTGGAATTGGTACATACTGATTTATGTGGACCAATTGGAACAACAAGATACACAAGTGAGAAGTATTTCATTCTATTTTTTGATGATCATTCTATAATGATGACTGTTATGTTTCTCAAAGAAAAATTAGAAGCTTTTCAGAAATTCAAATGGTACCTAGCCAGAGTTGAAAAAGAAACAGGAAAGAAACTTAAATGTTTAAGATCTGATAGAGGAGGAGAATTCATTTCAAATGAATTTAATGAATTCTGCAATGAAAGAGGAATCAAAAGACAAGTATCTGTCCTAGGTACTCCATAGAAAAATGGTATAGCAGAAAGAAGGAATAGATCAATTATGGATTGTGCAAGAACCTTGATGATTGAAAAGAATGTTGCTACCAAATACTGGAAGGAAGCCATCAGCACTGCAATTCACACCTTGAACCAAGTTCAACTGAACAAAGGTACTGAGAAGACACCTTTTGAATTATGGTATGGATATAAACCTAACATTTGTTATTTCAAAGTATTTGGAAGTAAATTTTACATCTTGAAGGAAGTAAGAAATGGAAAATTTGATGTAAAAGGTGATGAAGGTATAGTCCTAGTCTACTCCTGTGAAAGCAAAGCATATAAATGTTTGAATCTTTCTACTCATAAAGTCATAGAAAGTGTGCATATAAGGATTGATGAGTTTGCAGAAAGAGGTGAAGAACAAAGTAGTAAAGAGCCTCAGGATTACAGAAACTTTGTATATTATGAACCTACTACTATACCTAAAACACAAGCAATGGTGATTGGATAGCATACCTGTCAACCATTGAATTCATCTACATAAACCCAAATAGTTCAACATGAGTTGCAACCTGAGCTGCTGGTAGAGGAAACCGAGTCACAGACAGAGGGAACCGAGCCACAGAAAAAGGCACCCAAGTCTTAGACAGAGGCACCTGAGTCTCAAATAGTAGAACCTGGGTATTAGATAGAAAAATAGAATAAAAATTTTGAGCATGGTAAACCCGGTGGAACAAGCCCAGAATCAAGAAGGAAGGATCCTGTACTTGCAAAACATGTCAGAAGGCATCATGCACCTGAAAAAATAATTGGAGATCAGATAGAAGGTGTAATGACAAGGAACAAAATTAAAGGTACATGTTTTCTTAGTGAAATTGAACCTAGAACTGTTAAAGATGCATTGAATGATGAAATTAGGATCGAAGCAATGAATGAAGAGATTGACCAGATAGAAAAGAACAAAACTTGGACTCTTGTACCTAGACCAAAAGATAAAAATGTGATTGGTACTAAGTGGGTTTTCAGAAACAAGATGAATGAAAAAGGAGAAGTTTCCAGAAACAAGGCAAGATTAGTATGTAAAGGATATGCTCAAGAAGAGTGTATTGATCATGGAGAAACGTTTTCTCCTATTGCAAGACTTGAAGGAGTCAAAAATATTTTTGCATATGCTACACACAAAGGATACAAGGTATATCAAATGGATGCAAAATCTGCATTCCTGAATGGAATTCTTGAAGAGGAACTCTACATTGATAAACCTGAAGGTTTTGTAGATCCTAACAAAAGAAATATGGTTTGAAAATTACACAAAGCATTGTATGGACTAAAGCAAGCTCCTAGAGCCAGGTATGAAAGACTGCATGGTTACTTGATAAGTATTGGATTTTAGAGAACCAATGACAATAGTAGCTTGTATATCAAAGAAGGACCTCAGAACAAGATACTATTAGCAGAAATATTTGTTTATGATATATTGTTTATTGGATATGATGATTTATGCAAATCATTCTCTAAAGCTATGAGTAAGGAATTTGAAATTTATATGTTTGGTAAAATCAAATTATTTTTTGGATTACAAGTTTATCAGATGAAGGATGGCATCTACATTACCCAGTCTAAATACATCAAAGAGATACTGAAGAAATTTTGGATGGAAGACTCCAGACCAGTTGGAACACCTATGTCTACTGGACATAAGTTGTCTAAGGATGATGATTCAAAGGAAGTAAACCAGACTACCTACAGATCCATGATTGGTAAACTTCAATATGTTGTTCACACCAGACCTGATATTGCATTATCAGTTGGTATTGTTGCAAGGTTTTCAGCTAATCTTAGAGAGAATCATTTGATGGCTATCAAAAGGATTATGAGATATCTTAAGGGTACTGAAGAGTATGGATTATTGTATAAGAAAGGATGAAACTTTGATTTAAAGACTTTTACAGATGTTGATTGGGCTGGAAGTGTTGATGATAGAAAGATCAAAAGTGGTGGAGAATTATTTCTTGGCAAGAGGTTAGTCTCCTGGACAAGCAAGAAACAGAACTACATTTCTCAATCTACAACAGAAGAAGAGTATGTTGTTGCAGCAGTAAATTGTTCAAACATCATATGGTTCAAACAGTTGTTGTCAAGTATGAAGGTAGAAATCACAGAACCAATTATTATCTACTATGACAACACTAGTGCTATTAACATCTCAAAGAACCCTGTGATGCATACTAAGACTAAACATATTGCAATAAAGTGTCATTTCTTTAGAGAATTAGTTCAGGACAAGGAAGTGAGATTGGAATATGTGAATACTAAAGAATAAATTGTAGACATATTAAAAAAATCATTACCTAAGGATGAATTTTTGTATCTTAGAGGAAAGCTAGGGGTAGTACCCCTAACTGAGGCTCACTAAAATATAGTTTAGTGATGCATCAATCGAGCTACATAATAGACTTAACATGTTGATGCAGATATTTAGAGCTTATTGCATATGAATCGGTACAAATAGGTACATTACAACTTCATTGGATATGTCAGTTGGTGTCTTTGGCATTAGTTTTCAAAGAGGGAGAGATTACTGTATGTCATAATGATTAGTGATGGAGGGAGAGATTATTGTATGTCATATAGGTTACTAATGGAGAGATTGGTGACAGAGGGAGTTTTTGGATGAGAATCAGAATGAAGCTAAAGACATTAATAAAATTTTATGGGAATCATAATGAAGCTAAGGAAATTAATAAAAATTTCATTCTTATGTCTGCTGCTCTATAATTCTTTGTATTATGACATGTTGTGTTGCCATCAATGCCAAAGAGGGAGATTGTTGATGATAATTATTCAATTGTGTATTGGCATTGATGTTTACACAAGTATAGTGATGTTTACACATGTCTAATCCTATCCGAGCATAGTCAATTCATGCCAAGAACTCTTAGGCATTGAATAGGACCAAAGTGATTTTTAGTTCTAACCAATTTCACTCGGGCATTACAGTGTTGGTCGAGTGTTGAAGGATTTCAATGTTGACCGAGTTAAACAGTTAGTGTCAGCCAACTAACAGTAGTTTATATTTTATGGATAATTGGTTATATGCAGCCGACTGACATGAGTTTTATTATTTATTTGGAAGGATATTAAGGCCGAATTGACAAGGCTTGTCATATATATATAAGTTTAAGTTTAGATTGAATCAGTGGGAGAAAGTGTATGAAAGTGTATGTGTTTATGACATGAAGAGTGAAGGTGAAATCATATGGGATTCTGATTAAGGATAGAACACAGAGAGTTGCAAAAAAATATCCAATCAGTGAGGATCAAGTAATTAATCTAGAACATATATTTGAATCAGCAAAGACAGTTTGTTATCAAAATAGGTCAATCCATTGTTACTTTCTAACAATTGTAGCAGTGATAAAAATCTCTTAACAGAGTAAACTTAACAGTCTTTTGTAAATCCTCTCACAAGGTGACATTTCTAAATTGAAGTGTTTGAAGACCTCTCACAAGGCCACTCCTTACAGGGTGATTAAATCCTCTAACAGGGTCACACCTAACAGTGTGTTATTGTAACCTTTAACAAGGTTGGCTCCTAACAGGGCTCACTTCAGAAGAGTGAAAAATAGTGACTAGTTGCAATTGGTGGTTTTTCCCATATTGGGTTTCCATGTTAAATCTTGGTGTTATTTGTGTACATTTCATTTGCTTTATGGTTTATGTTTCTGCAATTAATTACTAAAGATAATCATAGTTAATATCTTAAGATTTTATATGTTAACCGAGTGACAGTAGAATATCTTTGTTAACCGAGGAACATTGACAAATTTGTTTAAGACATATAGGGGACTTGGATTTGATTTTGTGGTAGCTGATTCACCCCTCCCCTCTCAGTTACTCAACTCATTTCCAACAACTTCAAATCAATTCTTAGATTAGAGAGTGTGTTTTAATTTGTAGATTAAAGAGTGTGCCTTAGAGAGTGTGCTTCAATTCTTAGATGCATTAATCCTCACTTGACTCAAATTATCTCCATCCCTTGAGCATAAACCAATATACCTTTCATCAGTCTATGACCCCAGATCGACATTTTTAGGTACAAACTGAGGAATTCCACATGAATCCAATCTGATCTTAAATAAGATTTAATTTAAACCATAGTTTTACCATATATTTTTGGTGTCATTGTCCAGAAAAGGTATTAAATGCATAAAATCGTAGTGAGTTAAGTTAGGAACAGTTCTCCTTTGAGAAATTTTGAGCAATTGATGACCTTGCTTAGGTAAGTAAATATGGTTTGTATTCTAATAGTTCATTTAGGTGCATGAATAGACCTAGAGATAGGGAAGGAAGGTTTGTTAAGAAATATTTAGCAAGTAGTTCAAAACCACAAAAATCACAAAAAGAGAAAAAACCATCAGTTGAAGAAGAAAAACCTAACTCTAATTTATGAAAGGGTGTCATAAAACCTACCCTTGTTAAGTCCTCTCCTAGAACCCTTTGTTCAAATCCTAAGATCTCACAAGAGTCCTCTCCTACTTGTACTTCAGATTTTAGCAAACAAATTGAAAATTCTTTTGATTTGTGCTTAGGTAAAACTGTAGGAATGCCATTTTTAGTTTATTGGACTCCTTGGGGACTTGCACACCTTATAGCATCTAAATTAAATATGGGTGACAACAATGGAGGAAATATCAGTAGAGGAATTCTAGGGGAGAAAACTTAGGGGGTCATAGTCACAATGGCCCTAGGCAAGAAAGAGCACTAGTCCATAATAACCCTATTAACTTTGAATTTCTTATTTCTCATCATGCAGATGATGCTCCAATGAAGAATATACCACATTTTTCTATGTCTATTTTTAGAGGTCTTACTGTTGAAGATCCTAACATTTTTTATTTGAGTTTGATGTTCTTTTTCACAGCTATGATTATTAGAGTGATGCACATAAGCTTAATTTGTTCCCAACCACATTGAAAGATGCAGCATTATAATGGTTCATGAGTCTTAGGAATATCAGAATGTGGGAAAATATGGAGGCATGCTTGACCAAATATCAATAATATTGCAAGACAAAAGAAGTAAGGGATGAAATTTTCTGCATGATGCAAAAAGAAGATATATCAGTGGAAGATTTCCTTGAACATTTTGTATTCAGCCTACAATGATCACAACAACCAAATTTGGCTCTTGAGGGGAATTAGAGATGAAACTATAGGTGCATTGAATTTAATAGGAAAAGGTGACATTTCTAAACAAAGCTTTGATGAAATCTATGAAATTTGTAGGAACTACTCAAGGTCTGAGCATTCAGTAAGAGGATATTCAAGTAAGTTTTCTTCCATGGGTAGCAAATCACGTTCAAAAAAAATGAGAAATAGTTAATTTACTTGAATACCTTAAAATTAATTTATTAAGCCATATGGGAAAATTAAATTGTCATGATTTATACTCGCAGGAAACATGAAGAAGATGAGAAGGCCTTAGTTTTGTTTTGTCTCACCTGTCGTAAGAGACATGGAAAAGAGGATTGACCTTATAATAGGACAAATATATCTTCCCTTGATTAACTTAGCAAGAATTCATTTTTGAAACATTTTCCCATAGACATGCCTGACATAGAATATTATGAAGATCTTGTTTATTTCATGGCCCCTAGGTGCCCTTTTTCCTAACCCATGCATCCCGGGATGCCAGGTGATTATCTTGCTACACCAAGTCAATCTAGCCCGTCTAGATGGTATGGAGGTTGGAAAAAACCTCAAAACTATCCACAATGGCCACAACAGCCTCTGTATGATTCATATCCATGGAAACAGGAATGGAGGCCACAACAACAATAATTTTCATTCTATCATCAACCATCACCACTTTTCCTAGAATAATATCCACAATATTAGTTTCCACCACAACAATATCCATCACCTCCCATAGTAAATCATTATCAACCCACACAAAAAAAATTTCTAACATCTATTCCTTTTCCCTCTAATCAACCATCCAATTATTCTCAACCACCAAAGGTAAGACCTATGCCATCTCAGTCAGTACCTAATTCTGATGATAAGGTAAATCAACCTATTTACAATAGTGAGGTGGAAGGATGCCCCACTTACCCTTTAAATTCTCTAGAAGTCAAGGGGGTTAAACTTAGATCAGGAAAGGCTCTTCAAAGACCCACCATTACAGAAATAGAAGATTCACCAGATGAACCCAATGAACCAATAGTAAAAGATCCTGTCTTTCTAGATAGACTTAAAGAACAACCACAAAATCCTACAAAACCTCAATCTACATTTGATTCTATAAAATAATTAAGAAATGTTAATATAAAAATTCATTTTTTTAGGAAATCTAGGATGTACCAATTTATACTAGAGTCCTCAAGGAGCTTTCTAGGTGGAAACAAAATAAGAAAAAAGATCCCAAGACAGTCAAACTCATTGGACAACTTGCTGACTTGATGTTAGGAAAGATCTCCATTCCTAAGTATGTGGATCCAGGTAGTCTAATGATTAAGGTATGGATTGGTGATTTAATTATTCTAAACACACTTATGGATCTTGGAGCAGCTATAAATGTAATGACTAATGAGACTAAGGAGAGGCTATCCCTGCAAGGTCTCAGACCTACTCCAACAGCCTTGAAAATGGTTGAAGGCTCCCTTGTAAAGCTAGAAGGTATGATTGAGGATTTTATTATTTCTATTGATTCTTGGGAGTATCCAACAGATTTTATGGTTTTTTAGCCTAAAATAAAGATGGGGGGATACCCCTTAATTCTAGGTAGACCTTGTTTATATTTTGTTAATGCATTTAATAATTACACATCTAGAAACATGGTAATTTCTAACAGAGATCACACAAAGGAGTTAACATTGTATCCTCTAGCCCAATCCTTATCAAAGGTGAAGGAGCCCCTATGGGTTTATAGTGATTTAGAGGAATCTTTACATATTTTAACAATAGAACAAAGTAGGAAATTTAAGGATGTTTCTAAAGACACTATTTATTTATTTTTTGATCTGTTGCAAAATTATTATTTGGTTGATAATACTCTTGAGACAATGATTTTTCCTACTGGAATAAGTGATAATTTTCAATTAGTTAGTAATTCACAGTCCATTCAAGATTTTATTACTTTGCATCAATTATTACCACATGCTTGTATATATAGTTCATTCTTAATATCAAGGAATTCTAACATGTCTTCATCTATTTCAAAAATCCTTTCTATAGATACTCATGTACAGTCCCAAGCCACTTAAATTTCTCCCAGTAAAACACTCAACACTAATCCCAATTTGAGTGCCTCCCAAACTAAAGAACTTATTGAGATGTTGTGTACATACAAGGAACATTTTTCTTGGGATTACCAAGATATGAGAGGTAGTCATCCTACCACATGTACACATCACATCTACATAGAATAAGGGAGTAGGAATATGTGATAACCTCAGAGAATATTGAATCCAACCCTATGAGAAATAGTGAAGGAAGAACTTCAGAAACTACTTAATGTTGGATTCATTTACCCTATAATCTGATAGCCAATGGGTTTATCCACTTATAGTAGTACCTAAAAATAATGGTAAATGGATAATATGTTTTGATTATAGGGACCTTAAAAAGGCTACCAAGAAATATCATTTCCCACTTCCTTTTATTGACCAAATCCTATACACTTCAGCTAGAAAGAAATGTTTCTCTTTAGTTGATGGTTTTAGCGTGTATAATCAAATCTACATTGCCCTAGAGGATCAAGACAAGACTAATTTTACTTTTCCCATGGGTACATTTCCTTACAATGTCTTTCCCTTTGGATTATGTAATGCGCCAACTACTTTCCAGAGAGAAGTCTTAAGTATTTTCTTGATTTGATTCATGATGTGTAGAAGTATACATGGATGATTTTACTGTTTATGGTGACACATATGAAGAAGCTAAGGAATATCTTTAAAAGGTTCTTAAACCATGCATCGATACTAATATTTCTTTAAGTCGTGAAACATGTCATCTCTTAATGACTGGAGGTATTTTTCTAGGTCATTATATCTCTTTTAGAGGAATCAAGGTGGATCCTAAAAAGATAAAATATACAAAATTTTCATGTACCTACTTTTCCAAAAGAAGTACATGGTTTCCTAGGACATGCTAGTTATTATCGCAGGTTTATTCAAAATTTCAACAAAGTTACCTCACCTCTCTTTAAGTTGTTAGGGAAAGATACAAATTTCTAATGGACACCTAGATGTTAGCAAGCCTTTGAGGAAATTAAAGGTCACCTCATTTCTGCGCATGTACTGTGAAGGCCCAATTGGGAACTACCATTCCATATACATATTGATGCATCAGATACTTCTATGGGAGTCATCCTTGGACAAAAAGAAGACAATTTCTTTTATTGCATCTATTATATCAGTAAGAATTTTACTAGTGCTGAGGTAAACTATATTGTCACTAAGAAGGAATTCTTGGTTGTAGTTTATGAAATTATTAATTTTGTCATTATATAACTAGATTAAAAAAATTTGCATACGGATCATTCTACTATTAGATTTTTATGAACAAACCAGTTGTTACAGGAAGTGTAATTGGATAGTTTCTTCTTTTGCAGGAATTCAATATTACAATTCTTGACAAACCAGGATGAGAGAATTTTGTGGCTGATTTTCTATCAATACTACAACATAAAGATCAACCAAACCCATTGGATGATGTCTTTCCTGATGAACAATTATTGTTATTTTTGTGAAGAGTCCTTGGTTTACTGATATTGCTAACTACATTGTTGCATGCATATTTACACCTCACTTCTCTCCACGAGAATTGTTGGTCCCATTAAGAGGGGGGTGAATTAGACCAAATCAAACTTAAACACTTAAAACTCAACTCATTGATTCACTTGGTAACATTGAATACAGTAATAACTGATTCACCAAATAACTTAATAACTTAAATAGCCATACATCTCATAATATGCAAATCAATCATTCAAACTTAGTAAACACATATTTAAATCAGTTGACACCAGATTTAATGAGGAACCCCAATTTGGAAAAAAATTCTGTGGGAATTGTGACCCACAATAAAAATGTACCTTTCTGAAGTACGCTTGCTTAAGAACTTATCCTATTAAAGATTACAAACACATTTGCTAAATGTGACCATGTTAAGGGATTTCCCTCATATTGGTTAAGATCTTCACCCTATTAGGAGTGGCCTTGCTAGAGGAATTTAAAAACACATTTGGAATGTCACCTATGTCTAGGATTTGTAAATAAGATTGTTAAATCTAGTCGATTAAGAGATTTTATCTGTTATAAATTCTAATAAGCAACAGTAAAATTTTGATCTGTAACTATAGAAACTACATTTTGCTTGTGTTATATCCTTTATGCTTACATGAATACTAGCATCACATACTCCATTTGTCTTTGTTTTACGGTGTAGATTATGCTATTTCTTCTTCTTTGTTATGCTCAGTAACTCTGTTCTTTAGCTTCTTCTGCTTCTTATTTCAATTTTCTAGCATCATAATCTCTATTAATTTCTCATCATTTATATAGAAATAATTTTTCCTCTTGATATCCTTTCTTAGGTTTTCCATTATTTGTGCTTATTCGTTCGATCATCTTCTTGATAAATCTTAACTCAGTAAACCATTTCACTTTTACCTCGTAACTTGAACTTTTCTCGAAACTCTCACAATCAGGTTTAACCACTTGATCTTCACCTTAGATCTTCTCATTGAATTTTCTCACTCATAGATCTTATAAAAAACCTCCTTTAATTCTTATCTCCATCCAGATCATCATATCCTTGTATTAAATTCAATCTTATCATCATTTACAATCAATATCTTGTACTCGATAATTTTCTTTGCAACTCGGTAACTAACTTTGTTCACTGCTCGGTGTTTAGTGCTTGGTGTTCAGTAATAGAAAATGATCAAAAAAACTCTATACCGAATAACTCGGTCTAGCTCGATAGAGTAACTCTTTTCAGTCATAACTTAACTCTTTGCAATTTCTGACTTAATCAATCAAGTGTACCAACTTGATAACATCATATATATAGTAGAAAAAAACTATATCAACATCACTTCATCATTTTCTGATCTGTATTTGTCACCCATTTAACTTCTCCTTCGTATGATATGGTAACTAAATAAAAATCACTAAATCAATTGCTTGACATCAATGACAAAATAATAATTGATCTGACCATTTCTACAAATATGTATACTCATTATCACTTAGTCTTCATCATCTACATCAGTTAATCAACAATCTCCCTCTTTGCAATTGATGGCAACACTATAGTAGTACTATAGCAATTGATGATGGCAAATCTCAATACTGTCAATCTCTGTCATTACTCCCTCTGAGTTGATATTCACTTTTTGATCTTCAAACTATTCACTATTCTCCCTCTTGGATAAATATTCTGATATTGTAGAAACATTCTGATTCTCCTTCATGAGTAAATAGTAAAAATTCATTCTCTCCCTCTTTCATCAATATCTCCCTTATGGATAAATTTCATCAATTTCATACTCTCCCTCTTTGACAACAATGCCAAAAAGTCATACTCCTGAAAACTTGTTTCAGCAGTGGATTATACCTTACATGTACAAATACTCATTACATACATAAATTCCTTCATAACTTTAGGAATCACCTAAAGTGTGTCATACTAACATCAATTAAAGAATAATATTATAATATATTATAGAATTGATGCAGCATGCCTCATGCTACTTAGTGAATATTCGATAGGGGAAGAAGCCCTAATTTACCTCTGAGATACTCAAAAGAATCCTTCAGTAGTGACTTTGTTCAGATATCAGCCAATTGTTCTTTTGAATTCACATATTCCAATACCACATTTTTCTCTTGAACTTGTTCTCTTAAGTAGTAATACTTGATAGAAATATGCTTGGTCTTTGAATGCATAACCAGATTCTTTGATATATTAATAGAACTTGTGTTATCATAGAAAATAGTTATAGGATCTGAAATAATATCTTGCATACCTTCAAGTAGTTGTTTGTTCCTAACAATATTTGCACAATTCATGGAAGTAACAACATATTTTGCATCGACAGTAGAATGTGAAATGCAACTTTTCTTCTTACTTAGCCTTGTGACCAATCTTTCACCTAGAAAGAATGTGTCTCCACTATTACTTTTCCTATCATCAACATTTCCAGCCCAATCTGCATCATTGTATACTTGTAGATCAAAAGTACCTCCTTTATTGTACAATAAACCAAAATCTTCAGTTCCTTTCAAAAATTCTCTTGACTGTAGACAAATGTGTTTCCTTAGGATTAGAAGAAAATCTTACAACAATCCCAACAATGTGTGCTATATTAGGTATGTTGTAAACAACATACTACAATTCCAATCATGTATAGGTAAAGAGTATTATCCACCTCTTGTGTCTTATCTTCTTTAGATAACTTACATCCTATGACCATCGGTGTTTCAATATGCTTGGAATCTTCCATACCAAAAATTTTGAGGATCTCTTTGATATACTTAGCTTGTGCATTATAGATCCCTTCTGCAACTTGTTGTATTTGTAGTCCTAGAAAGAAATTTGTAAGAAATAATAATGAAAGAGTAAAGGAACTTAAACAATCCAAGAGAAATAGGAAAGGGAGAAATATTACCATGAGAAAACCAAATCTAAAAGCATTCATCAAAAGAGCCAAAGGCAAAGGAGACAAGATATTTTATAGGGGAAAAGAAAATAAAAACCCCTTTGTGATATTATGAATGAGGGCATAGCAGAGAGAGAGAGAGAGAGAGAGAGAGAGAGAGAGAGAGAGAGAGCACATTACAATAACTTCATCCTTCATCCTTGCATTGTGATAAATAAGAGAGGAGTATCTCTTAATAGAGATGAGAGGGAGGAGTTAGAATGTAACTCCCAACTCTATGAATTCCACCATTCATAAGTGTGTGTGACAAGTGTTGATATAATTTTAAGGAGGAATAAAATAATTTCCTTATTAAAGGAATTACATAAAATGAGTTTTCCTCCCACTTGGACTAGAGGACAAAATACATATAGGGATTCCAAAAGAATCTCCTAATTAAATAAATAAATACAAGTAAAGATTAGATATTCTAACACCCCCCTTTAATATTTACTTGGGGTGTTTACAACATGGGGTATGAAACCCAATTTTTACATAAATCTGCAACTTGATCTTCAATATAATGAGGAAATTGTATTGTCTTCAAGTTTGCAAGTGGTCTTCTGGAAACGTGATGTTCAAGTAGCTTTGTTAGAGCCAAGAGAAGTGGTTGAGTCCTTTAAATCTATTCAAGTGTAAGTATATGCACATCTTAAAGTAGTCTTGTGATTAATAGGACATGTGGAAATGAATTGATGTCTATAATGGGCCTTGATGGATCACCTAAAACAAGAACAAGAAACAAGGCAACTATCTACAAGTAGAATTCCATCTCATATTCAAGTTAGTATATCTTTTGAAATTTGTAACATTAGAAGATAATTTTAAGAAAATTCTCATAGAGTAAACTAAGATAAAGGGTTAAGAATAAATGTAATTGTTCACCAAAATGCAATGGAGCTAACATGATATCAAGATAAAAATGAACAAGTTAGGTACGTAAGTATTGATCAATGCTCCCATGAAATAAATATACTAATAAACAAATGACCAGAGACAAGGTCAACTAATGAAACCTACATCAACATTGTGTCAATCACATGGATGTAGACATTCCGCTAATGAGTTATCTCACTGCAAGAGAATGGTCTGCAACACCACAACCTACATAACTCACGATCTAAGAAATGAAGAATGCAGTGCATTATCACTTAGTATATTAATCAAAGAAATATGAGATAGACAATGAGAAATTATTAGAATATATGACTCAAGCACCAAATTAACTTAAGATCCTGATTTTCCAAGCATGTTTTACCGATGTGAACCATAAGAAAGGATTATGAGAAGTAATAAAATATTGCCTTCAACAAAATGTGAAACTGTAGGGAAACCCATAAACAATTATCCTCTCATTGAGGAACAGAATAAAGAACCATCCTCTCACTGAGGAACGGAATAAATAATCAACCCCTCACTAAGGAACAGAATAAAGAATCATCCTCTCACTAAGGAAAAGAATAAATAATCATCCTCTCACTTAGGAACATAATAAAGAACCATCCTCTCACTGAGGAACAAAATAAAGAATCATCCTCACACTAAGGAACATAATAAAGAACCATCCATTCACTGAGGAAAAGAATAAATAATCAACCTCTCACTGAGGAACAGAATAAATAATCATCCTCTCACTAAGGAAAAAAATGGAGGGAAACTCCATAAAATGTAAGTGCACATTATTTATAGGATGGAGGGATACTCCATGGGTCCTTTTGAAGAATGAGGTAACTATGAATCAACTATAATTGATGGGTCCTTCATAGTTAACTATGATTATTGGGTACCATGATGCAAGTTACAAGATGTAGTAAAATAAATATTAACAAATGCTATAAAACCATAAAATGCAACTAAGTGCATGAAGAGATTCTCTAAAAGCATAAATTGCAACTATGTGCAAAATAGATCAAATCAAGCTCATTAATAAAATGAGTAATGATACTCATGAAGGCAATAGTGTAAGATAAGCTCATAATCCTGAATAATTGGAGATAAAGAAGAGATAAATGTAAGAGAAACATTAATGATATGGATATCAGTTAGAAAACTCCATTGATGGTGAACATGAGAACTAATTTGAGATAGTCGATAGAACATAATTACTTGATCATAAAGAAAATTATAATTGCAAATACTTAGACGAATCGAGTAAATAGAATACTAAAGTTTATAGTTTAAATAAAGGTATAATTAACAATTTGAAATGAAATATTTTTTTTTGAACAAAGTAGAGATCTAACAATAAATAATATAGAGAAAAACAAAGTGTATTGCAGTTTAACAGAATGTTAAACATAGGAATAAGAAAGGTGCTTAATATTAAAAAAATATAAATTTTTTGTTTAAAGTAAAGGCAATGGTAAACAATCATATGTAAATGATTTCTAGACTCTGAGACAACATGTTCACAAAATGAGATTTAATACAGTAAATAGCAGACAAAAATATGCAATGAAAAGCGATTTAATGCAATGTTACCCAGATGGTTTAACTAAAAAACTTAAATATAAAAAAATGTGTAGACTAGTAGGAAGAACAGAGGGACAAACTCCAGAGGAGTTACAATAATAGGAATAATGTGTATACTGGCAGGAAGACCAACAAGTATAGCAAAGAGGTCAGAGATTGACAATGAAATAATTATAAGGCTACAAAAACTATCTTGCACACAAAAATATGAAACAAAACCTACAACAAGTGAACAAGATACACAATGGAGAGAAGATAACCTGTGCAAAAATTAGAAGACTGATTGAAAATGACAAATTGCACAAAAAAAGAATAAGAAATGATTGAGAGTTGCACCTTGGGGAAAAGATAATTGGTCTTGTCCTCATTAGCTACACAGGAAAGAGAAGACAGAGAGTTGTGGATGTGCAAACAAGCAGTGCAAGGAGAAGAGAAAGGGCAGCACTACCAAATATGAAATGGTTTTCTACATTTATAATCCCAACTACATAAGTTCAGTCAAAACAAGCTCTGTTATTTCATCATATAGAGGCATGTTTAGGTAAATAATTTGATTATCTAAAATTAGAGAAGGAAAATCTGGTGGAGGACTCTTCCTACACCTCCTATATCCTCCATAGGTTGGTGACCTACGAGCACTATGAGCCCTCATACTAATTCTAGAATTCACCGTATGTTGCTTACTCCAAAAAGAATAGTTGTAAAAACTTTACATTGATAAGGATACATTTAAAATATCTCCAATGGACAAGGTTGCATGAGAGGCAGCATGAGGGTTGCGCAAGAGATGGAGCAGTGTGCGAGGGTAAGGAAATCTACATGAGGAACTTGAAGAGTTGTGTGGGAGTGGGAATAGGAAGCTGCATGGGAGAGATAAGGAGAAGCAAGGAGAGGCAGTTACGTGGGAGGTGGCTTAGGAGGGGCAAGGAGGTGAGTGTTGGGTGCTTGTCACACTAGATGGGTGGGAAGTATTTGGTGGTAAGTATTCTAGGATGAAAAGAATGATGATAAAAAAAATAGTCAAATTATAGGGGCCATAACTTTTAAATGCACCGTTGGATTTTTCCAATTTTTTGATATACTTTGAAAAATCTAATTGTCTAGCACTCCCCCAAAGAGATTGTTAAAAATATTTATGATTTGAAATATATTAATGAATGAGTGCGAGTCTATAAAAATGTCTTCAAAATCATAATCGCAGAATTATTTAAATGGTTTGCATAGAAGAAGAAATACAATAATAGAGAGATATAAACCATGAAAGAAACAATTCATATGCATGTGTAAACCCTTATGGTCTCCCGATAGAGGGTACAACCATAAAATTTCAAGAAAAAGTCAGATTTAAAACTAATATATCAATGTAGTAAGAAATATGCAATGGGTTTGGTGGTGAACCGTCCAAACCAAAAAAAATTCAAACTCTACTCTCTGGCAACAAGCCATCCAAAGAGGGTTAGAAAAAAACTTAAAAGAGATCTAATAAAAATCTTGCAATCACAAGTGTTAACAAAATGTGAATGAGTTATGTAATGGCACAAGCTTCTTTTCAAACTCAAATATTGTATAAATATTAAATCTGCAAAACCATAGATTAGATAAAAATCTCCAAACAAGGATTGCTCCATGAATGGTAACCTTCGACACCTTCCTAATCAAAATTAGGATTAGTAACATGCTCTAATACCATGTAAGAAATAATAATAAAAGAGAAAAGGAACTTAAACAATTCAAGAGAGCTAAGAAAGGGAGAAATTTTACCATGAGAAAACCGAATGTAAGAGCATTCATCAAAAGAGCCAAAGGCAATGGAGAAAAGATATTTTATAAGGGCAAAAGAAAAGAAAAACCCCTTTGTGATATTATCAATGAGGCCATAGCAGAGAGAGAGAGAGAGAGAGAGAGAGAGAGAACAATAATTGCATCCTTCATCCTTGCATTGTGAGAAATGAGAGAGGAGCATCTCTTAAATAGAGATGAGAGAGAGGAGTTAGAATGTGACTCCCAAGTCTATGAATGCCACCATTCATAAGTGTGTGTGACAAGTGTTGATTTCCACTTAAGGAGAAATAAACTAATTTCCTTATTAAAGGAATTACATAAAATGAGTTGTCCTCCCACTTAGACTAGAGGACAAAATACATGTATGGATTCTATAAGAATCTCCTAATTAAATAAATAAATACAAGTAAAGATTAGATATTCTAACAAACTTAATCTCTCCAATAATAGATATTTCAAACTCTTTTCTCATTTCATCAGTAAATGCCTTACATAAGGTGTTATTGCCTTCAAAAATAAAATCAACAAAAATTTCAGCAATCAAAACCTTGTTGTCACTGTCACACTTCAAGTAAACATTATTGTTATCACTTGTTCTTTGAAATCCTATTTTTTTTAGATAAGAGTGCAACTTCTCATACCATGCTAGGGGTGCTTGCTTCAAACCATAAAAAACTTTATGTAACATACATACCTTGTTCTTGTTTGTGCTCTCAATGAATCCTTTAGGTTGTTCAATGTAAATGTAATTTCCCTCCAACCCTCACAAAACCTGATTATGCCTATTGGAAGTTTGGGACTTTCACGCTCTACTAATAATTCTAATTGAAGTTACTAATCCAATCTATCTCGTCTCCACATAAGTGTTTAATGTATATTTCTCCTTGAGTAGTGATGTCCTCTATGTGTTCATGATATTTTAGGAATATTGTGTTATGAAACAATCTGATATGTTTTTTTGTATGAGGAACTTCCTTTTTGATGGTTTGAGTATACTGGGATGAATTATGTTGATTAAGATACCTTTATGACTATGTTATGGATGGTGTATACATGTTTTTCAAAATCACCATAAAGATTAGGTTATCTATTTGCTTTACCTAGCCATTATTAACACTCTTGTATGATTTTATGAATAACTGTGATGTTAACTATTGATTAGGGATTAACCCAAATCACCTAGTGGATCATATTATGGAGTCAATCTAACCCTTTCTTTATAATTAATTAGTATTACTTTGTATTGCGGGTTCTTATACCCTAGTGACATCATACTTGAACTCTATGCTTTCTCTTATTTGATTAGATGATGAGATGCATTCAAAATATGTTGGATAAAATGTCCATCCTAATGATAGTTTGTAAATGATCCGAAATGTCACCTAATGAATTATAGTCTTAGAATATTTTATAGAATTTTTTCTTATTTACATGATGACATTATCAATGATGATGGTTCATTTTTATTTCAGTAGGAAATTATTGTGAAGCTAACAATACTAACTCAATCATGATTTAGAATAAGTATTGTTTGGTGTGTGTGTGTGTAGGATGAGGGGAGGCAGTCGTAGTCACTTCCACAGGAGATCCACATGATGTCGCACTCCCCCTCCTTGTCTTCCACTTCTTGTACATATATATATATTTGTGTTTCTCAACTTGGTGATGCAGGATACAGGTACCAAGCATCAACTCCACTTGGCCACACAGGTCTGAGCGTGTCTTTAAAATCCTTGAACATTGTTTTCATGGAGATAATACCAAGGTTTCCCCAAGTAGACCCTTTTGACTTAGGTTCCTTTTTCAGGAAGTCACCCTATTTGGGTTTGGGATGTATTATTATTTCGATGGTTTTGAGATTTGTGTTCTGGTCAGTTGATCTTGTTCTTTTATTACTGTCAATTATGTTTGTAATATGATCCTTGGTTATTATATCATTATATATATAATAGTTGTATTATGTGCGTAAATAAGTTTTTTGCGTGACTAAATATATGTATATGTATGTATATATGGGTGCACACATATATGCCTATATATATAAATATATTTGTGTATGTATAAATATATGTATATGTATAATTAGAGTTGTGATGTAAATATTGGATTGAGATATAAATTAAAATAAAATAATATAACTAAGATTATTATGTCTAATTGGTAAAACTACATTTCTAGGAGATTCAAACTCAAGACCTCCTAGGAGTAAGGCTAGCTAGTTACCATTGGGCTATGTGAGTTACTTGATCATCTTTCTTAACATTGGTATAATTGATTACTTCATAAGCTTATTTAAGTTAATAAATAATTAAAGTTGTAACCTATCATTCATGGGAATAATTGATTTAAATTGAAACCAACTATGGAAGTTGGAGAAGTTGTTTCCCGTAAAGCAACTCCTCCAACCATATAGTTGTCTATATGTATAAGGTGAAATATTTTATGAAGGGGAAAATGGATAAATGATTGCTACTAGAAAAATGCAGTCTTGATGTGGAGGTCATATCTCTCTAACCAACCGTTGGATCGTGCTAATTTTTTCATATGTTGGTCAAAACCTAATTGCGTCACTTCTCACCAGAGAGATTGAATAAATATTGTTTGGTTCAAAATTTATAGATCTTTGTGTGTGGGTCTATCCAGGAGGACAACAAGAAGGAAGTTGAAAAGTGTGGAGGCTTATGGAATTGCTCAAAACACCAAGGGAATTCTCAACAGTAGCCCAGGTAGAGTCTAGAACTAGAAATAATTCTCATGTTCTTATGTGTGTCTGGTAATTTATTTATGAATTATGTTTATTATTATGAGTGTTATATGATTGATTAGATCTATAGAAAAGTAATGTAGTTTAAAAACATTCATGATGCAATCTGTAAATTAGTGTCTATATCTAATTTATAGGATTGGTGAGTTTTTTCACTATCTATCATTGGGTGTGATTATGTCTTCATGTGTGGTTTTGAATTCTATGTTAATTTTATGTTTGAATAGTGGTTAAATTCTTATTTAATTATTTTTGAGTTTTGGAATGTTTAGGATGTCATTTTATCACCCTTCCTTTTGATAGTCTATTTCATTTGGGATTATTTTCTTCTATGTTCTTTCTCTAATTTTGTGTATGAGAAAGTTCCATATCTTTATCAAGGTATTTTTTTTTATGGTCATCTATTGTTTCTATTTGTATTCTGCACATTGTTAGGGTTTGGACTCATCCTAAGGGTTTGATAAATAGGAGAGCTTCCTAAACCTAGGGACTAGATGTTTTGTAGTGATTGCAAGTCCCTTTCGATGACATGTTTGAGTAGGGAAAAAAAAGGTACCCAAGGTGGGTGGCTCACCATAGGTGCCAGGACCCAAAGTGGTTGGTACGAGATCCTATGGGTGAGTTCTTAATCAAGTGATAACCATAAAAAATAAACTTGGGCATGGGGGTTTACACATAATAAAAGATAAGTGATATTATAGTCTGCATAGACCTATTGTAGTACCGGTACCATGGGTAAAGGCCAGGGTGGATCCTTAAATTTTGAGAGGGGACCGATGTTACATGGTTTCCAGGGTGGATCCCAATACATAGGCTATGTGATGACACTCACCTAGTTGGTAATCGGGAGCCCTCACTCGTATTTTGTGATGTTTGGATACTTGGTTGTATTTTTTTGTTTATTGTTTTTTTTCTTTTGGATGGTTCTTTTGGGAAAGCTGTATTGTTGGCCTTAGATTTTCTTAGAGCTTTTGTGGACCTTGGTTCTATCTCCTAGCATGGGGGAGTGGGACTTCACAATTCCACGTGGTTGGGTGGTTAATCTTATCGAGGTACTATTTGTGGTTGCGTGGATGTCTTTACCTTTGGATTCATGATTGGAAGTTTTCAAGGATTCTACTTCTGCATCATGTACTTCAATGAATTTTAATTTTGATGTATTGATTAATTTAGAGCCTTTGTTGGGTAATGTAATGGGAATGGGTATTTCTAGGTAAAATAAAGGGAAAAGTTATGCTCCTACTTGTATATGTATCAAAACATTAAAATAATGTGAACTTTGTCATTTGTATCACTCTTATGATATCTTATAGTAAGTGATCTCTTGCATGAAGAGCTAATCATATTGTTCTCTTGTGTTTTTGTGGATAAGGACCTAACTTATATTGATGTGATAAGTAACTTCTCTTAAATAATAGACTAAAAGGGAATACTAGGAAATGATTGGTTAATGAATGAACTCATGTTTATATCAAAGAGAAATGTTATTATTAGATGAGAAGAACTATAGGAAATGATGAAATGATAATAGAATTGCAATCTGTTGTATAATTGAGAAATGAGATGCCAAATATTAAGGAAGGTGTATAGAAAAGAAGTACAATACATTTTTGGTTCAGTGTAACATGTGATAGTAACTCAATAAATTGATTCACATAATGTTACTCATGATTGATATTAAGAATGAGTTAGGAACAATTTGGTTGGTGCCTTAAAATATATCTAGTACAATGTACATCCAGGTGGTAGGGCATGCAATAATGAATGATAATCTTTACCCTAATGTCTATATGAAGCTAAATTTATAAGATGGTTAATTGATGTTATGAATTCCATTAGTTAGTTATGAAGAATGGATTGTGTTGGTGAATTAAATGGTGACTAATCATTGAA
The DNA here is from genome assembly GCA_018584345.1 of Thuja plicata. Taxonomy (NCBI): domain Eukaryota; kingdom Viridiplantae; phylum Streptophyta; class Pinopsida; order Cupressales; family Cupressaceae; genus Thuja; species Thuja plicata. The sequence goes on from MU227229.1 coordinate 1,219,157, forward strand.
ACGTGTTCATGAGACAGTAATCATTTATTTTGAAGTGTTATAAATATGTTAGAATTGTAATTCATTTTGAACATCTTAAATGTAATTAAATTAATCAATATTGTTTGAGTAGCAGTGCTAGGGAACCTGTGAGGACTTAGGAATCTTTAGTTAGGTTGCATTCATGTTTTCTAAGCATATGTGTATTTAAACTTTTGATAATATGCATCGTAATAGTTTTTTTTTTTTAAATTGAATTCATCTTTAGAGGTTAGATGGTCAATCCTCCTGTGTTCCTTGGAGGGGCATTACAGTAAAATTCTTCTTCTTCTAGGAAAACCATTTAGAAATGCAGACTTGACATCCATTTGATGAACTTTGAATCCTTTGTAAGACGCATAAGCTAGAATTCTTTCCAATCTAGAAACAGGAGCAAAATTCTCTCCATAATCTATTCCTTCTTCTTGTGCATAACCTTTGCAAACCAATCTATCTTTATTTCTCATAACTTCACTATTCTCTTTTAGCTTTTTTCTGAAAATCTATTTAGTACCAATAACATTTTTATCATTTGGCTTAGGTACTAAAGTCCATGTACTATTATTTTCTATCTGATCAAACTCTTCTTTCATTGCTTTCATCCAATCTTCATCATCTAGTGCACCTTTAACTTTCTGTGGCACAAATGAAGATATCAAACAGGTATTGTCTCTTACCTTGCTTCTAGTCATCACTCCAGCATCTTTATTTCCAATAGTCTTTCTCGGGGAGTGGTGCCTCATCACATATTTTGCTAAAATAGGCTTGGTAGGTCTCGGTGTTTCATCCTCATCATTCAGTTGTAGAGCAATTTGTTTATCTTCCTCCTTGGTAGGTGCTCTCAGTAAGGTGTTAGGAACATCAGGTTGTACATATATAAATTTATCATAGCCTTCATGTTCCTTTTTTCTTTCTTCATCATTCTTTTATGCAAACTCATCAATTCTCACATTTGCACTTTCCACCATTTTTTTAGTAACTTTATTCAAACACTTATAGGCTTTACTCCTTGTAGAATATCCTAAGAATATTCCTTCATCCCCTTTAGAATCAAACTTTCCTTCTCTAGATTATTTTAATACATAACGTCTGCTTCTAAAAACTTTGAAATAACTAACATTGGGCTTGTGATCATACCAGATTTCATAAGGTGTTTTGTTGGTACATTTTTTCATTTGTACTTGGTTCAATGTGTAAACAGTTGTACTGACTACTTCTCTCCAGACATTTTGTGAAACACCTTTCTCAATCATCAATTTCCTAGCATAATCAACAATAGATCTATTTCTTCTCTTAGCAATACCATTCTGATGTAGTGTCCTCAGTGCTGACATATCTCTCTTAATTCCATTTTTATTACAAAACAATGTAAACTCATCAGATGTAAAATTGCCTCCTCTATCAAATCTCAAACATTTCAGTTGTGTTCAAGTTTCTTTTTCAAATTGAGCCTTATACCACTTAACATTTGAAATGCATCATATTTTTCTTTTAAAAACATTACAGACATCATTCTAGAATAATCATGCACAAATAGAATAAAATATATATCTCTATAGTAACTTTGAGTTCTCATTTCCTTTCTTGGTGCCACGGCACAGTTGTTGTTGAACTTTATTAAATATCTGTAATACTTTGTTTAAAGGTTTCAGGTCCTTGTAAAACTTATTTTTACTTAATCAGAACTTTGAGTTCTCATGGGTCCACACAAATCAGTATGAACTAAATCCAAAATTCCTTGTGTAGCATAAGTTTTTCTTGAAAAACTAGATTTAATCATCTTACCCATTTGACATTCTCTGCAGATATCATTCTCAGGTTTCTCTAACCTTTGTAATCCTCTTACTCTATTCTTTTTACTCACTTTGATCAAGTTGTCAAAATTCACATGACAAAGCCTTTTGTGTCATAACCAAACATCCTCAACTTTAGCATACAAGAAACTCTTCATAGAAGTATCAAGAAAAAATAAATTACCTTTAGATTTTTCTCTAGTAGAAATTATATTTACCTTCTTATCAAAAAATTTCACTCTTCCATGTTGAAATTCCAGTCGGTGACCTATGTTATTTAATTATGCAACACTCAATAGATTATACTTTAATCCATCAACCCGATAAACATCATCACATATTGTGTTATTCAATATAATTATAGAACCTTTTGTTGGCAAGTTGACTCCCAAAGGATACATGACTTATTTTGTGTTGTCATTATGGCAACAAAGTCATATAAATTTTCTGTCAAGTAAACTTGGAAGCCAAAAATGACTAAGTATAGAAAATAGGGCAGACAGAGTTATGCAGTGATCACCACACTAGCGCACGTGCAAGAAATTGAATCAGGGTATGCGCATTCACATATATTTTCTATGTTACATGTACATACTAACTCTAGACACGCATGGTCTAGAATGATAGTATGGATAAGTTACAGTACTACTGCAATTCAGAAGAACAGTACTACTATAGTTCAGAAGACAGAGCATGGAGCCGACTTATGTTTTGGATCAACGTATAATATTTTGTTGTGTAAAGGCCAAGTGCCTGTGATAGTATGTTTTTAATCATGTCTTTACTATTGTAGTAAAAATTCTTAAGCCAATTTTTTTGGAAGCGTTGTGTATTATGTTTTTGGGCTGACTATGGTCTTGTTTTGGGTTGCGTCTATTCAGGCATGAACATATATATATGTAATGTTAAGTTATATTAGAAGAGTGGAAGAATATGCATACAAGAGAAATAGAAGAATAGTATAGAGAAGTCAGTGTGAGATAAATCTCTTTAAGAGAGTAAGAGCATCAACGCATACACAGAACTTATTAGACAACACTGTCATCACAACAGTTCACTTTTGATATAGTGTATATCAACTATCAGAAGGTTGTAGCCTTCATCTTATTGATCAGTGAGCTCTGGAAGTGAGCCATATACCTTTAATAGGGTTTTGTAAAGACTCCTAACAGGGTCATTGTACTTGCATTGCAAAGACTGCTTCTAACAGGGCAAAGGAACTTTAACAGGTTCATTATAATAGTACAATATTTGTGGGTACTAATTCCCACTGGGGTTTTCCTCTGATCAAGGTTTCCCTGTAATCATATCATGTGTTATGTGTTCTTGTGTTAAGCTTCATTGGATGTATATTTGATTTATGTTTAAATTTCTGAAATATAATAAATATACAAACACTGATTCACCCCCCCCCCCCCTCTCAGTGTTTC
>MU227229.1:1222778-1234997 GCA_018584345.1 Thuja plicata
TGATTTAATTCAATCACAACTTTATGCACAAAAGCTAAAAGGTGACACCACTGGTATGGGATACAGTATAGCTCAAATTGAGATCAATTCATTACAAGAAAGAAAGAAAGCTCAAACAGAATCTACAGACAAAAAGAAAACTGAGAATCATGAACAGACTAAAGCAGGGCACAAGGCAGTCAACTGTACTTTCTATGCCTATAACAAACATGGTCACTTGGAAAGAGATTGTAAAGAGGTAAGACCTTTCAATGGTTATTGTTACTCCTGTAACAAGTTTGGCCATAGGGATATACATTGCAGAACAAGTCAAAGAAATCAGTCACAACAAAACCAAATAAATATGAATCAACAAAATTAGAGAAATCAACCTCCAAGAAACTTGCGGAACATTACATGTCAGATATGCAATTACAATGGACACACAGCCAAGCAGTGCAGCATGATAAATAATAACATCAGACCTCCTATCATTTGTCACATATGTGGAAACACTGGACACGTCTCAAGATTTTGTAGATCCAGAACTCAAAAACCAGATAATCCAAAAAAGTCACTATTTGAAGAATCAGGAGAAGTCAAGTTTGTACAAGAAAAAGAAGATTCAGATTAAATATGGGTCAAAGTAAAGAAGGATAGTGATGAGAAAAAGCTATTAGATGCATCCATAGTGGACGCACCCTCTACTTCTAGATAGTTAACCTTCTTGGTCTTAGGGGGAGCTATTCTACCTCTAAATCCCTATGCAGCTGGTATACTCACCTCCAAGTATGTGCCTTTAGATTTATATTTATGATCATAATTTGTAGTAGTATGCATGCACACATTGTCTATAATGCATTCTGAACAAAGTTTGGAAATCTCTATGAAAACTGCGTATGGTAGCAAGCATTAAATGCAGTAACCTTTATAAAAATTAGTAAATATTTGATCATCTTCACATTTGCATTTGAGATCACATAATTTGGAGAGCACAGGAGCACTCAGCATCAAAGCACTGAAGGATAACAGATTTGGTAGTTAAGTGAATGGATAGAAGTTGGAATGGAACCCTAGCAATCGCGTCATTTCAATTTACTGTAAAACCCTACTTAATCAAGCTGTAAGTAAGTATGGCAACCCCAGTTGTATTTGACATTGCTAAAAGGAAGAGATTTTTCTTTAAGAAGCATCCATTCAAGTGTATATTAGATGATGTTGAAGGAGCATTCTTTAAGACTCTGCTAGGGGTCATCCACATGGAAGACATTCGCACGTACATCTACTACAAAAAGGAAATAATTGGAGACAACAACATAGCTATTCTTATGGGTTCAATGATGAAATTAGACTATTCATTCAAGGATGAATATGCACATCTCATTGATAACCCTATCTTTTATTATTCTAATGCGCATGAATTCTACAAGCCAGAATGGTTTAAAATCTTGTTGAGCAGGATACATGATGACCTCTACTGGATTGGTGAAGTTCCCATCCACATTACTGCAGACCTAATCCATGACATGACTAGACTTCCTAAGACTGGACTAGTTCTTCCAACTGGTAAGGATGTTAAGAAATAGGTTGAGCAAGCATGCTTATCTAGGAGTGATAGGTGCAAGATGATAGTTGATCCTACTAAGGAAAATTGCATCAAGCTCCTCACTATGATACTTGGTTACAAGTTTCAGTAGGCAAGCAGACTAAATAGTGTGTCTGCGACAATAATTTTGGCAGCAATAAGGATGGTGAGAGATAACACTTAGTACAATCTCTATGAACTATTGCACGCACAACTGATTGAGAACATCAAGGCTATTAAGCATGAAAAGAGAAAGATATTCAGGTTTGGCTCTTTGATCATCTACCTATACTTTCACATTATTGGTAATGTTACAAATATTTACCTAGACAAAAGAAAACCCACTATGTCTCAGATTTCACTAAAAGCCACATCAGAGAGTAGTGTGAAGGATTCTATGGACATGGACATCAAGACATTCAGGGTCAAAATGTAGAAGAGGTTCAGATTATCTGAGAAAATAGTTGAGAAGTATAAGGAGACCATATGCTTCATGGTAGAGAATAACTACACTTGCATGGAGGCAGTTGAGCCTAGAACCAAATGGATTCACCCACTTGGTTATGAAGTTGAGGAACATGTGTTGGAAGGATATGCACAAGTTGTTTTGTCTGCGCCCAAAGATCCTAATGAGCCCAGGTGGGGCACTTATAAAGAGAAGACAAATAAAGTTGATTCTATCCTATACAGTGTTGATAACAAAAGGAAGGCATCTAGAATTGCATTAGCATCCTAAAATTTCATGGGGTCACACAAGAAGACCTAGATAAAGAAAAGGAAGCCAAGATTGCAAAAGAATTTGAGAAAACTTCTGCACAAGTCAAAATAGAGAAGTCCGATGACATCAAGAAGAAGAAGAAGAAGAAGACTGAAGAGAGCACTTATGCGCCCTCTACCACCATTGATTTGGAATCCTCTCCACCTTCTGTATAAAGAAAGAAGTTTAGAGGAAGGAAGGAAGTGCCCACTAGTCACCCATCCTCAAGAACAACTCGAAGCATAGTAAGAAATACTCAAGCTCCTCCCGAGGTAGGATTCAGACCTAGTCTTAATGTCTTAAGGAACAAGATTGTTAATGAAGGAAGACTAGATACAATTACAAAGGTTTATGAAAAATATCAGGAGATAGATAAATCAGAGATACATTCTATGATCATCTCTCACATGATTAATTTTAAAAAGTTAGTTCTAGAACTTAAAATAGTGATACCAGACAAATTATGGTACATTATAGAGATAATGAAAAGATATACAATTGAGGAAGATATGAGGATTAGAGAAGAAACATTGGATAATATTCTCCCTATTTGCACACATGATGAGAAGGCAATTCTATTAGATTTGGTAAAGCCTCATCTTAGAACCAAGACAAGGACTCTTCATATTATGAACAAAGAGTATGAGTTAGTTGGGAAAGAGATTGGAAAAGATTTTGCACAAGTGTTTATGGATAGACACATGTATCCATCAACAGCGCCTACAACAAAGGTAACTCCAATTCCTCCCAAACAGGTTACAGAACCAGTGATTCAGAATGCACCTAAGACAGGTCCATAGGTTTCAACACCTTCAGTTTCAATAGCCTCTGATACAGCAAAAGATTCAGGAGATACTATAGTGATTAATGATATCAAAATATCCATGACCGCCTTTGACAATGATATGGACAAAGTTGAAAAAGCATTTGTAAGCACTGAGAAGGTGTGCACTGATGACACATATTTACAACAAGATGAAGTTCCCTCTACAAATCCAACAGACTTGAATAAAGAGGAAGATAATCAAAATAATGAAACACCAGTCATGGAGATCCCACTAAAAAGTGAATGCATCGATACTAGTTAGAATGCTATATTCACACCATCCATTCAACCATCTACTTCATTATTGTCAAGCTTAACTTTTGACTCAGCAAGTCTGGATGCATGGGGAGAAGAAGACTTTATCAAGATCAACGTCCTAGTTATGGAAAAATCCAAAGAGAAACAAGTTATGAGAAACCCTCTCTTTTTGGAATCAGTGAACATTCTAAATGATCTAGTGCCTGCAGACAAGAAAGTAGCTAAAATTCAGTTAGTTGATGATGTAGACAACATCCTAACAAGCTTCAAAGCACATTTTCCAAGCTTAGTAGACTTAGCTACTAGAATTGTAGAAGATGAGTATAAAAAGGAAAGATTAAATGAACTGGTAAAGAATTTTACCTTAGATCTAAACTCATTAAAGATTGGTCAGTCTATGTTGAAAGAGTTGGCAGCTAAAGGCAGAAATGTAATAGCAAACTGCATGGACAAAGTGAAATTCACCTCTAAACATATCAAAAAGATAGAAGAGGCAGTTATCTTGGTTGACAGTGTTAGAAAATTAGTTGAAACATCCACGCAAGACATGAACATCTGCAACAATATCTGTCAAGGTCAGTTGGACAAGATTGAAAAGGCAAAGTTTGAGGTCAATAAGATAAGAATCAAGCAGAATCAACTGAGAAATGAACTAGTGCCCTCCTTAGCAGTTCTAGATGACAACACCAAACAGATTGATGCCACTATTGTCATGTATGATCAAGGTCCCTGCATGGATCTGATAAAAATGGAGAAGCTCACATATGCTCTATGCGCCCATCTCCAGACAGTTGATGCAATGAAAGCATTTTGGCAGAAAGAGATCAAGTCTCTTCAGATTGTATATCCAGATGTATACATGGAGTAAGTATCTAGAGAATTACAAGTTTTTGGACACCTTTGCCATTAATTTCAAAGGGGGAGTAATGTATATAAAGAATAAGTGTATATATGGGGAGTAGTGTATGATATACAGTTCTTTTTGTGTTAAGTCAATTTTGAGTAACTTGGTCACATTCCTTTGTTTCCATTAATGACAAAGGGGGATATTGTTGGCAAGTTGACTCCCAGAAGATACATGACTTATTTTTTGTTGTCATTATGGCAACAAAGTCATATAAATTTTTTTTCAAGTAAACTTGGAAGACAAAAATGACTAAGTATAGAAAATAGAGCAGACAGAGTTATGTAGTGATCAGCACACCAGCGCACGTGCAAGAAATCAAATCATGGTATGTGCATTCACATATATGTTTTATGTTATGTGTACATACTAATTCCAGACACGCATGGTACGGAATGACAGTATGGATAAGTTACAGCAAGAACAATACTACTGCAGTTCAGAAGATAGAGCATGGAGCCGACTTATGTTTTGGATCAGCGTATAATATTTTTTTGTGTAAAGGCCAAGCACCTATGATAGTATAGTTGTAATAATGTCTTTATTATTTTAGTAAACACGCTTAAACTAATTTTTTTGGAAGCGTTGTGTATTATTTTTTTGGGCCGACTATGGTCTTGTTTTGGGTCGCGTCTATTCAGGCATGAACATATATATATGTAATGTTAAGTTATATTAGAAGAGTGGAAGAATATGCATAAGAGAGAAATAGAAGAACAGTATAGAGAATTCAATATGAGATAAATCTCTTTAAGAGAGTAAGAGCATCAGTGCATACATGGAACTGATCAGACAGCAGTGTCATCACAGCAATTCACTTTTGATATAGTGTATATCAACTATCAGAAGGTTGTAGCCTTCATCTTATTGAGAAGTGAGCTCTGGCAGTGATCCATATACCTTTAACAGGGTTTTTTAAAGACTCCCAATAGGGTCATTGTACTTGCACTGTAAATACTACTTCTAACAAAGCAAAGGAACTTTAACAGGTTCATTATACTAGTACAATATTTGTGGGTACTAATTCCCATCGGGGTTTTCCTCTGATCAAGGTTTCCCTGTAATCATATCATGTGTTATGTGTTCTTTTGTTAAGCTTCATTGGATGTATATTTGATTTATGTTTAAATTGCTGAAATATAATAAATAGACAAACACTGATTCACCACCCCCACCCTCTCAGTGTTTCTAACACCTTTTCCTTTCACAGGGTATGGAGCATCATTACCAAATCTAGCATATCCTTCATCATGATTTTCCAAGGAAATAAAATTAAGTGTGTCACCAGTCATGTGATGTGAACAACCACTATCTATAATCCATATTTCATTCTTACTTACTTGTGATTTTAGGGCTCTTGGTTCTTCTTCATCAAAATTGTCTTTAATAGAAACATAAAAAACTTTTTTTCCCTCACTATCATATGAATCATCATAACTTAAATCTTCATTAGCAATATGAAAATATTTCTTACCTTTGTTCTTGTAGTCTCTGAATCTCCTGAATCTATTTTCTCTTTTGTCCTTATCTTTTTTATCCTTCTCCTCATTATCTTTCTCAGGTCAGTTAGATGCAAAATGAATAATCTTGTTACAATTAAAACATTTCAAGGGTAACTTACCTTGGCATTTTCCTTTTACTCTTTGTATCCTTCTATCCAAAAAAGCTTCAAACTCTCTCTTGGTCTCTTCATCTATAGCATATAATTCTTCCAAACCACTCTGACAGCTATAAAATCTCTCACTAGCACTATTCAAATATCTATCACTAGGTCTAGAATCCTTAGAGCTTCCTATCTTCAAATATTACTTAAATTTAGACTCAATCTTAGATGTAGCAGGTAAACTATTATCAAAATCATTATTCTCAAATGCAACCATTTTACCAATAGTAGCATCAAGAGAAACATTCATCTAAGGAATGGATCTAAACTCTTGTATAACAGATAATTGAATAGCATAACTCAGTAGCAAGATTCTCAACATTTTTCTTGTAACATCTTCCTCTGTTATGGCTCCACCAGATCCTTTGATAGAATTTACAATCTCCTTAAGTCTAGTGTTGTACTGTATTATGTTTTCTCCATCTTTCATTCTCATTGAATCAAATCTACCTCTCAAACTTTATGTTTTGGCTTTCTGGACATGTTGATCTCCACCATAGGTCAAAATAAGTTTATCCCACATTTGTTTTGAAATAGTGCATCCATCAAGTTCATCATATTCCTGGTTGATAAGTGTATAAGTTATCTCAATCATAACTTGTGTGTGTTCTTGCTTTTGTCTTTTCTCAATGATTGTCAAAGGTGCAGTAGTCCATGCAACATATTCATTATCAAGAAAATAAAGTCCATATTCTCCTATACCAGACACATGCAATCTCATTCTACTTTTCCATGTAGATAAATGTTCCCTATTCAACTTTGGTGCTTCCCTCTTATACATCTTTAGATCTTGACCCATGTCCTTTTAAACTTAACACTACAAAGAACTGACGCTCTGACACCAATTGTTGGTCCCACAAAGAGGGGGTGAATCAAACCAAATCAAACTTAAACACTTAAAACTCAACTCACTGATTCACTTGGTAACACTAAATACAGTAATAACTTTTTCACCAAATAACTTAATAACTTAAATAATTATACATCTCGTAATATGCAAAATCATTCAAACTTAGTAAACACGGATTTAATTCAATTGACACCAGATTTAACAAGGAAACCCAATTTGGGAAAAACCTCTGTGGGAATTGTGACCCACATTAAAAATGTACCTTTCTGAAGTACGCTTGGTTAAGAACTTATCCTGTTAAAGATTACAAACACATTTGCTAAATGAGACCATGTTAAGGGATTTCCCTCATATCGGTTAAGATCTTCACCTTGTTAGGAGTGGCCTTGCTAGAGGACTTTAAACACTCTTTTGGAATGTCACCTACGTCTAGGATTTACAAATAGGATTTTTAAATCCACTCGATTAAGAGATTTTCTCTGTTACAAATTCTAATAAGCAACAGTTAAACTTTGATCTGTAAATATATCAACTACCTTTTTCTTGCGTCATATCCTTTATGCTCACATTAATACTGGCATCACATAATCCATTTGTCTCTTTCATACTATAGATTTTGCTTTATCTTCTTCTTTGTTCTGTTCGGTAACTCTATTCTCTAACTTCTTCTATTTCTTAATTCAATTTTTCAGCATCATAATCTCTGTTAATTTCTCATCATTTATATAGACATGCTTTTGACTCTTAATCTCCTTTATTAGGTTTTCCATCATTTGCACTTAGTTTTTCGATCATCTTCATCATAAATCTTAACTCGGTAAATTGTTTCACTTTTAACTTGTAACTTGAACTTTTCTCAAAACTCTCACAATCGGGTTTAACTGCTTAATCTTCACCTTAGATCTTCTCATTGAATTTTCTCGCTTGTAGATCTTCTAAAAAAACTTCCTTTAATTCTTATCTTCATCCAGATCATCATATCCTTGTATTAAATTTGATCTTATCATCATTTACAATCAATATCTTGTACTTGGTAATTTTCTTTGCAACTCGATAACTAATTTCGTTCAATGCTCGGTGCTCAGTAACAGAAAATTGATCAACATAACTCTATACCAACTGACTCGGTCTAGCTTGGTAGAGTAAATCTTTTCAGTCATAACTTAACTCTTTGCAATTTCTAAATTAATCAATCAAGTGTACCAACTTGACAACATCAAATATATAGTAGCAGACAACTATATCAACATAACTTCATGATTGTTTGATCTATATTTGTCACCCATTTAACTTCTTCTTTGTAGGAGATGGTTGTATGCACCCTAAAATGGTTGCCTAGACTATGGGCCCCCATTCTTTAATTTATCAAATGATAGAATCAATTTATCAATTTATCAACTTCTTGAATCAATGCCTTGCAGCATTTTAATTCAAATCAATTTTCTTGATCAAATCGTAATTAATTTAATTATTTCAATATTTCCTAAGGTTTGATCATTTCATCAATAATCTTATTTAATTAAAAGAAAACAATCCCTTTTTATTAAATAAGATAATCTTATTTAATTAAAATCTCTTTTAATTAAATAATCTTATCTTATTTAATTAAAATCTCTCTTAATTAAATAATCTTATCTTATTTAATTAGAATCTCCTTTTTAATTAAATAAAATAGTCTTATTTAATTAAAAGAAAATCCCTCTTTTAATTAAATAAAATCCCCTCTTAAATCCCTCTTTGTGTTCAAAAAGGAAATAAATTAAAGAAAAATAAATAAAGCTCCTTTTTCTTCACACATATTCCTAAGTGGTGGGCTTTTTGCCTCTTAATCATAGCCTTTGATTTTGCTTTTTGAAGATATGAGCACATGGATCAACCAAGATTTAATCTCCACCATTGCTCATTTCTTTTTACCTCTTAATCTCTACCGTCCATTGCTCTTTAAAAGGAAACCTCTCCTTATCATTTGGATAATCAAGATATACACTTTTACACTATTGTTATGTTGCAGGTTTGGAGAGCGATTTTGGAGGAGAGTTTGAGCACTTGAGCTTGGACCATGCAACTTCTTCTTCTTGTCTTCTTCTCTCATGCATTCATGGAAATCCATTTAGAGTAGATTCATGTTAATTTAGATTCATATTTCTTTCATAGATTAGCTTCCTTTCATGCATTGTAATCATATAGAAGGGTTTTCATTCTCATTTGCAATACATATTTGGTGATCATGGAGACTAGCATTCTTGCTCTTTCTCTTTGAATCTCTCATTTCATGGTGTACTTGCATGGGCATAACTAGGTCTAAACTGAGGGCCTTCGTCACAAACCCTTGCACTCCATGAATAGGGAGCTATGAGTCACCATTTGAGATCTCATTCTTGAGCAATCTTGGATATAATGACTCATAGAAGTGTGTAATATTTTTAGCACACATTTTTGGCACCCACCATGGGACAACCCACCTTTACATGATGGTTTTGATTATTTTTGGAGCTAACCCCCTTGTGCAAATTTTCTTGGAGATGAAAACCCTACATTTTCAAAGATTTGATCATATCTCCCAAATGTCTTAGAGTTTCAGTCTGAATTGCTTTTTACAGGTTGACGACATATCAGAGAAGCTTTGGTAAAAAATTCAGAATTTTTCGAGGTATCATGAAGTTTTTACAATTTTTTATTTATTTTTCATAAAAAATTTATTTTCCGCGCAAATTAGCATATTTTCAGAAATTTTTACATTTTTAGAAAGGTATTTAAATTCTATAGGGGTTCTATTCTTTGTGTTTTAAATTTGGATGCAATATCATAGCTCATTTGGTCAATTTATGAAAACTAGTCTATTTTGGGAAAACCGCTCCTTAGGGAACGAGTGAAAAGATCTTTTTAAAATTCTGACATTTTTGGAAAGCTCTCTATTTTTTAACAAGGGTCTATTTTCTACATTTAGGGTTTGGGATCCGAATTCATGTCATATAGGTTCAATCTTGTTGACTAGGTCAAAAATCAAAATTAAAAAAAGGGCATTTAATGATTAGCTTGCACTTATTTTTCACATGGTTCAATGCATGATATGAGTTGTCATTTGGATTATTTGTTGGTTATTATTTCTCCTAAAAATTTATTTTTAGATCTAACCCTAGGGTTTGCATAAGTTGAGTATACATTGCATATCTTGTTTGTTGTTTGTTGTTTGCTATGTTTTTTCTATTTTTTATTTCTGAAACAGCTTAACATGTGGTTTGCAGGATGTTGAAAAGAAGACTCAAATAAAGACTACTAAAAAATCATCTTATAGGTTGCCTTGATCAATAGCATGCTAAACTTTGCGCTTGCATTTCACTTTGTTTTAGTACAATAGGAACCCGCATGCAAGACTTCTAAAATGAACTTCTATTTTGGTATTTTAGGAATGGCAATGATGTTAGGAAACTATGCTCTCTCCCTTTTGGGATGATCAAAAATCCAGAAGCATTGTTTTCATTTTCTTATGTGTTTGAAGTGTCTTTTAGATTGTAACCCTAAGAATTATATGAACGTATCCTCTCCCCTTGCCTTTATGGATCTTGGGTGCAAGAGAAACTCATATAATTCTTCTAGTGTGGATACCTCCCAAGTGCTTTAATAGAGCCAATGAGACTTGATTTCCCAACCGGTAACAGGCTAAAGCCAAGCCCTTCCGAACCGGTATATAAAAAATGCCATTGTGATTAGTCTCATAGTGGACAGGTGTGAATTTGTTGTGACAACCAAAATCTCCTCTAGTACCCTAGTGGTGCGTTAAAGTCTCTATATTGTTAAGGTGAAAACCTTTCTTTGAAAGGATTGGGAGAGCCCCCTTAATTGGAAAAATGACTTGATCACAACCACCTGAATGGATGCCTTGAATACAAACTTTGTTTTACTGACCAAAAACCCTCTATCTATTGGTGTAGAAGGTCAGAGACTGACTAAGATGTCCCACATTTTCACGGCCCTTAGTAGAGACAACGGTCCTTTGGGAAGTGATTCCCTTTGGATTCAAAGCTTGGTATGCCTGAGAAGTGAGTGCACTGTAAGGAGGAGCCCATGCCTCAAAGTTTCTAAGTTGTCCGCTATGAGTAGATGTGGCTGAACTTTGGTTCACGTGGGAATTCAATAGATATTGCCTTGGCTTACCTAGGTTGTGGAGTGACTATTCTATTTACAAAAAACAATCTGCTTAATGTGTCTTGCATGAGTGAAACATCAAAACATACACCAAACATCAAGACAAACATCAAAATGATCAACAAATCTACATTCGTAAGTGTCAAACTGTCAACTTTCCCAATTTGCTATCCTATCATTTTCAATCTTCCTTGGTTGATCTAGATCAGATTAGGTCACTTACCGCATTGTTAGAAGCTTGTTTACATTTTGGATTCATGCGTTTTGACCTCTTTAACTAGTAACCTTTGATTTCACAAGTGACCTTGCTTGGAATTTGTGAGCTAGAAACTGTCCTTGTTGAGAAGATAAACATTTAGATTCTTTGATAGCACACTTGGAGAGTTTTGGTAATCTCTTGTCCATTCACTTTCATACAAATTCAATTTTAATCAATATAACTTGGGTAAATCATCCTCCTGGTCCATATGTGTTAGGTTATTCACCTGTTCAGTGGACACCTCAGTGGTAGTGTTGGTTTACAGCCCTTACAAAATTCTATCCTATCATCTCTCTTTTGGACAAGTGAATGCCTTTACTATCCTATTTTGGTACCAACATTTCTTAGGGTCATCCTATCAGCTAGTACCTTTTCTTTCATGCTAGTTACAAAAATATATTAAGTAGATCAAGGAAAATGACCTCAAGTAGTCTTTAACCAATTACCCTTAGTTAAAACTCGCTAAAAATGTAAGGGAAAAGAACCCATATTTGATCAATCACCTAGGAACAGCTCAGAAGTTTGGTTTGATTCCAAGAGTCACCTTAGTGAATTGAGTACACCATTAGCATATTATCGATTGGATATGGATATGAGTTATACAATGACTTGACGAGAGAGGGACGACATGGTTAAATGCCTTGATGACATATTTGTAAAACCTAGAGATACTATTTCGTTTGGCAATTCCTCTTGTGACAGTCGACCAACTTCACCCCTCATCTCAACAAGATATCTAGATGCACTCCAAAGGGCTGAGAGAGGTAAGAGTGATGCAGGAGCATCCAGGGTGTAAGAGCAATCTTGCATCACCCAAAAATATTTCTAATTTTGTATTCAATAAGGGCTATCGGTTGCAGAGCTACTATTTATGGAAACTTGCTATTTTTAGTAAGTTGGTCATATGATCTCGGAATGTTCTGATTTTACATGTGGAGGTTCATCTCAGTCATATCAGCCTGCCAGTAAAGTTTCATGGCTAGATCGAGTCT
>MU227229.1:1248479-1282551 GCA_018584345.1 Thuja plicata
AATCTTTCGTGCTTGATGATCTACCTTGGTTCTGTGATCCTTATATCTTTCATCTTACATCAAGAACCTTATCTTTAGTTTGATTTGATCAAATTTATCAATTTGATGTTTCTCCTCTATCTCATTTTGATTTTGATCATGAGGGGGCAATACCTATCAAACTTCAATCCTTGATTCATCTTTATCAATCCTATCAATTGCTCTGCTTGGGGCAACCTTTCTTGAGATTCTTATCTTGGACATTTCAATTACCTATTTACAGGGGTGTTGACCTTGTCTTTTTCAAACAGGTTATCTTTGTCCTGATGTGTTCCCGTCTATCGATCACATGTCTGGGTTGTTTGTGATCCCAAATCAATCTCACACTTCAACTACATTCTTTGACTACATGTGTTACCATAAAGATCACACATTAGTCAAAGAGGGGCAAATGTATGCACCCTAAAATGGTCGCCTAGACTATGGGCCCCCATTCTTTAATTTATCAAATGACAGAATCAATTTATCGAATTCCTGAATCAATGCCTTGCAGCATTTTAATTCAAATCAATTTCCTTGATCAAATCGCAATTAATTCAATTATTTCAATATTTCCTAAGGTTTGATCATTTCATCAATAATCTTATTTAATTAAAAGAAAACAATCCCTTTTTATTAAATAAGATAATCTTGTTTAATTAAAATCTCTTTTAATTAAATAATCTTATCTTATTTAATTAAAATCTCTCTTAATTAAATAATCTTATCTTATTTAATTAGAATCTCCATTTTAATTAAATAATATAATCTTATTTAATTAAAAGAAAATCCCTCTTTTAATTAAATAAAATCCCCACTTAAATCCCTCTTTGTGTTGAAAAAGGAAATAAATTAAATAAAAATAAAAAAGCTCCTTTTTATTCACACATATTCCTAAGTGTTGGGCTTTTGCCTCTTAATCATAGCCTTTGATTTTGCCTTTTGAAGATATGAGCACATGGATCAACCAAGATTTAATCTCCACCATTTCTAATTTCTTTTTACCTCTTAATCTCTACTGTACATTGCTCTTTAAAATGAAACCTCTCCTTCTCATTTGGATAATCAAGATATACACTTTTACCCTATTGTTATGATGCAGGTTTGGAGAGCGATTTTGGAGGAGATTTTGAGCACTTGAGCTTGGACCATGCAACTTCTTCTTCTTGTCTTCTTCTCTCATGCATTCATGGAAATCCATTTAGAGTAGATTCATGTTAATTTAGATTCATATTTTTTTCATAGATTAGCTTCCTTTCATGCATTGTTATCATATATAACAGTTTTCATTCTCATTTGCAATGCATATTATGTGATCATGGAGACTAGCATTCTTTCTCTTTCTCTTCAAATCTCTCATTCCATGGTGTACTTGCATGGGCATAACTAGGTCTAAACTAAGGGCCTTTATCACAAACCCTTGCACTCCATGAATAGGGAGCTATGAGTCACCATTTGAGATCTTATTCTTGAGCAATCTTGGATATAATGACTCATAGAAGTGTGTCACATTTTCAGCACACAATGGTAACTCAATAAAAATCAGTAAATCAATTTCTTGATATCAATGACAAAATAATAACTAATCTAACCATTTCTACAAACATGTATACTCATTATCACTCGGTCTTCATCATATCCGTCAGTTAATCAACAAGAATGAAAAAATCTCATAGGACTTAGTGGGAAATATAGTTGGATCAATGGTTTACTTTTTTGTATTGTAATTGATAATGTTATGCATCATTGTCTTGCACAAGAAGATTTCTTTCATATCCTTTGTGCTTTCCATTCTAAGCCTTGTGGAGGCCATTTTGCAGCACAATTAACTGCTAATAAAGTCTTAACTGCAATTTCCTTTGGCCAATGCCTCACAAGGTTTGTTCAGCATTGTGATAAATGTCAAAGGATGGGTTTGGCTACCCACTCTAGTGAAATGCCTTTACATCCTGAATAATCTATTGAACCATTTGAAAAATGGGGGTTAGATTTTGTAGGACTAATTAGTCCTCCTCAAAATAAGGAATATGTTTTGTTTTGTAAATATTATGTTACTAAATGGGTAGAAGTAGTACCCTTGAAACATGCTCAAGACACTAAGGTTGTTAACTTCTTATATTTAGAAATATTTACCAGGCATGGTGTATTGCACAAAATTGTCACAGACCAAGGGGCACAGCTCATCTCTAAACTAATTGAGGCATTGGTCTGGGAATATGAAATCTAGCATCAAGAAGTTGTCTGTGTGTTATTTGCAAGCCAATGGGAAAGTAGAGGTGTTCAATCAAGAATTAGAAAACATTCTCACAAAAATAGTAGCCTTACACAAATGAGATCGGGTGGATAGACTTCCTAAAGAAGTTTGGTCCTATTGCACCACTTGGAAGACCACCACAGGACTCACTCCATATAAGCTCATCTATGGAAATAAATTCGTCTTGCCAATTTAATTTCAAGTGAAGACTCTTTGTACCACCATTCAACTTGGGATGAATTTCAGCGATGCATAGAAAGTAAGATTGGCTCAACTCCATTCTTTAGATGAAATGCATTAGGACATGCTTCTTCATGCTAAATTGGTGCAACATAAATGCAAGTAGTGGCGTGACCACTTTATCTGGTCCTAAACTTTCCAACCTAGGGATTAGGCATTACTTTATGAATCCTAATTATATAGGATTTTCAGGGAGGGATCCACACTCGTTGGCTTGATCTTAATAAATTCAAGTTGTATATGATAATGGTGATGTACGCCTCTATATTATGGACTTGGAAAGATGAGCTCTCCTCATCAGTAGACATCCCTTGAAACTTTACAAGCGTCCATTCTCCAAAGAAACTTTCTTATGTGATATCCTGAAGGAACTTAGTGTTGTTCCTTTTTTCCTCCTCAAAGATTAATTTGTCTATAATTGAAAAAAAAAAGTAATAAAGATCCAACAATGAAAACCCTTGGGCATTATTGGCTAGTTCACATTTGAAAATTGGTCTTCAGCGGATGTGACTTGCTAAATAAACTTAGAGGTGAAAATTTCTCACCTGACACCTCTAAATGGTGGTGTATTTAAAATTGGTTTACCAACGGTCTACTATCGAAAAGAAAAGAAAAAAAATTGAAGAGAAAAGTAAAGAAGGAGAACACACTACAAGAGTTCCTCTAATATGATAGGAATTTTTTTTCCTGTTGCTACTACTGTTGACTTCTTTCACAATTCACCTAGACTCTCTCTAGTTCCTTTCACCTAGTCTCTATGAATTTGGTGCTTCTTTATGGGTCCCATCATCCCATGCATATCCAGGCACCTGTGGGTAATTCTCTTGCCACTGTGGTTGTTGACACTAATGTTCATGTTGTCCACATAAGCTAGCCTATCATGGTTCTCTCTAATTCATTTGTACCCAGGGTAATGATTATTATTTATGGCTTAGATCTTTTTGTATCTCCTCCGCTTGTTCATGACATCATTGTCGACTTGTTTCATGCATCACCACTTGTTTGGCTATCCTATCATAGTTTTCAAAAACAAGGAGTATTCATTCTCTCTTTTAAACTTGTTAAATGTTGTCTATTGTTCTAATGATTACATTGCATGATCGAGGCACCTCATCCTTAAGCCGAGGAGAGGGTGGTCATGATTTAACCGTGAGTTATCATTGTTTTAATTTTATTACGATGTACACTCCATGATTTTTCCCACTCATACTTTCATGCCATTTGCCAACTTGCACCTATAACCTTCTATTGACTATTACTCGTAAACCTACTATTCATAATTTTAAACTATTTTTATTTATCCATTGTTCAAATTTTCACTGCAAGTTTGGTAGTAGCTCCTGACACATTCTATCATAGGAGGAAAACATGTTAGACATGAGCCTACATCCATGGACAAACTCATTGCTAAGGAGGAAGATTTAAAAATCTTTGAGAAAGCTACTTAAGGCATTTTGATAGCTTATGTAGATTTGATGATAGTATTAATACAAAATTCACTAATGGGTTGCATAATAATAATGTTACTTTCAGGGGTTTGCAATTTCCAGTCATGGTATAGACAATTGATGCAGTTATAGGTCTCCCACAAGTTGGTGAAAATTTCTTTCCTAGCTCCTCTTCTCAAGTAACAGACCTCAAGCTCCACCGAAAGAAGTTCCTTTAGTGAGGAGAATATATGAAGGTCATTTAAGGTTAGGCTGTTATATACAAGTCTCTACTATCAGCGTGGAATGATCTAGCCAAAATTATGATTCAATACATTAACTGCTAAGTGTGATACATGTATTTTTTTCTCACCATTTTAGACTCATGTTGCACCTATGTAATGCTATCCCTGTTAATGTTCCTTATTATTTCCATTTCTCATTAAAACATTCATGTAGTCAATTTTGTAAGGGTCATCAAAATTCCCTCACCCATTATGGGTTAATCAAATTAGTCGTAATGCATGGCCTTCAGTCTACAAAACCCTCTTTGGAATGGGACATTTTTGTGAATAATAATGTTATCCTATGAAGGTACCTAAATCATCAATAGAAAAGAAACACTAGCCAAGGAATCTTCTAAAAAGAATAAATTAAAAGCCTCCTTAGATGCCAAAATCTCTAAGAAGCCAAAAATCAGCCCTGCCCTAGCCAAGGAATCTTCTAAAAGGATGAAATTAAAAGGAACCCAAAATTCCAAAAATTCCTAAGAAGCAAAACATTAGCCCTATAGCTACCCCAAGTCCACATGCTATGGTTATTCAACAGAGAAAATGATGAACCTCCTCCCGGTTGGATGAACTTGCAGGGGTTGTCGACTCCATGTCTGATGTAGAGGTAATAGCAACAAAAATTCCCAATAAGAAAAATCAAAAGGTCTATAGGGATCTCTGGAGTCAAAACCAGTGGAAAAAGAAATAGAAAGATGAGAAAACACAGAGAAAAATTGCTCTCTGTGAGGAAATATAAAACCCTAACAAAACAAATGTGTATGGTGATAATGTGACCCTTGACCAAGAAATGCACTATGAAAGGGAACAAAATAAGAAAGAAAAATATATTGAAGCTGAAGTAGAAAGAGATATTGAAATTAAAAAATATTGAAATAGAAAAAAAGATATTGAAGTTGAAGATATATGGAGGGATGAGTCTCTCATGGAGAGAATAGAGGAAATATACAAAGGAAGTGAAGACATTTTCCTAAAATAAAAGAAGTCCAACAAAATGAATAAGATTTGGATATTGTTGATGAAGTCAAGGGTCATGTTAGAGACACTATTGAGGAAGAAACTTCTAGGAATAATAAATCCACTTGTCAGCATGAGAGAATTAATAATAATACTGACAAAATTCCTCTTCTACCACAGTTAAAAAATGAAACTCCTAATGTTGAAGTAACCTCATAAGCCCTTGATGCTTCTAATATTGAAACCCCTAAATTTGATGAGGTCTCTAAAGATCTTGTACTCTCTACTGATGAAATATATGTTGTTGAAAAAGTTTCCAAAATCCCTCCAGTCTCTACTCATGAAATCCCACAAGGGAAAGGTGACCAACAACTCATTTCATATGCACAGTTATGTCAGATCATTGCATAGCTTTAAAACATGAATCAACAATTGCAAATACAACTACAGGAGCTTGTTGCACAAAACAAGGGGTGGGTGACAAAGAGTGACAAATTAGGGTTATGTTAGATAGCAAGGTCTTCTAAGGGATCACAAGTTAGCATGGTTTCAACTACTAATATCACAGAACATACAGTTTGTATTAATTGTTTGCATGAGGACATGAAAATTTCTTAAGCTGGGGAAAAATGATGGGTGTGAAACATGTTTTATTTCTATAATCTTTTTTCCATTCCATTATCATTCTTTTCCTTTTTCCTAAGTCCTTTTTCCATTAATTGTTAAGAAAATGAATAATATTTAATATGTTTTTAAGAGATGCAAAGAATGTTTCCAATATACTAAAACCATTGATTAATGACATGATTTGAATAAATTGCTACAGGAATATAATATAGTGAAGGGACTAGCCATGTGGATGATAAATCTTGAACATCATGGAGGAGAGTCACAACATGGATTAAATGTGTGGAGGAACCATCTGCTTCCATTTTGTATTTTCAAACAAAAACCATTTTGGGTTATGGCTTGCGGACAAACCATAAGACTTTTATTATCATGTTTTATTTTAGAATTGTTTGGGGTTATGGCCTATAGCCAAATTATAGCTTGTTACTATAGACTATTATTAGACTAGAAAATTATTTAGTTCATTTTGTGGTATTCAATAGACATACATATCTGTGTGTGTGTGTGTGTGTGTGTGTGTGTGTGTGTGTGTGTAGTGATCTAAAAAATATAGAATATACAAAACTGACAATTCAATATACATTATTAAGTAAATGGATGCATTGATCATGGCTTGAGCTAATATACTCAATTATTTTTTCTCACCCTGTTGACCAGAGGAAGGGCCCCCTCTCGGTAAGCTTGGTGAATTTTTTTATGTTTTTATTAGCTTAGAATTTGTTTGTTGTAATTTCATTCTTGTTTCCAATGAATTGTATTTTAATTTATTCTCCAAGGTATTGTGATTCAGATTAATTTCAAGTGACTTGTGAATTTTGGTGTATTGTAATTCAGTATAATCTTTGTGAAATTTTAATAATCAAATATCATTAGGTTTATGTGATCAATCTGGTACTAAGCCCAATAAGGAACACAGTCAATTTCCTAAGGAACGTAATCATGATTTGAAGAATAATAAGATCAGTTTCCTTTTCAGATTGAATTCTGAGTTCTGATTTCATACTTTGTTATGTTTTGTAATACTTCCTATTACATTTCAACTTCCTATTGCATTTCAACTTCTTGCCACATTCCAAATTCCTATTGAACGGCCTCGCAAAAGGTAATAATAATCATGCCAAAGCTTCTCCTAGGAATAGTATATTCAAACTAAGAATTAATCATGAAGTGCATTTAAATTGTCAACCCAGGGACATGTACTTGAAATGGGACAAAATGATATGTGCACTAAGTCTCTCAAAGAGTCATACTACCTATGTTGCAGGAAGGAAAAATATATGAAAGAGACCTACGCTATTGTTGTAGGAAAGTAAGCACACACAAAATAATGTAAATGTTGAAAGTAAATCTAACCTACTCTAATCTAATCCACCTCCAAAGTGGGCCCCCTTGGTTGGCTTCTGCTAACTACTAATATAGAATGTAAACCAAAATCACTCTATTATATTTTCAGAAACTGATTACATCATAATGAAAACAATGCACAGAACTGGAAAGAGAAACTTTGATGTGCAACTGCAATAACAATATATTTTCCAACTTAAAAAACAAACTAACAATCAAATCACATTATAGAGAGGTTTTATTTTTATTTAAAAGTATACAGATAAGGTTTGATTAAATCACGCCATAGAGGAAGGAGATTATAACTTCCCATGACAGGGTGTAATAAAGTCTGGATAACCATTTCATCAAGATATTAACCACTAAGAGGAAATATAGCAGAGATAATTCCTATATTCCCTAATATGATGGCTCCTTCATTGTAGCAGTAATGGCTTGCAGCCATAACAGTTCTCCCCATTGCAGTTGGGACTTCAACGCCTCCTCTTCAATGCAGTCGACCACTCTCAAGCCGCTCCTTTTCCTAGCAGGTTAGTAGCATATGCAAATATATAATCAAGTCAACTAGTCAACTCAATCCAAATATTAGAACACATGAGACACTTTGAAAAGGGGATTTTGGCTCTGCTAGGGTTTCATGCATACAGCTCTATGTCTAAGATTTTCTCCTAAGTTTCCCATCTTTCATACCACATTTACTGCTGGAGTTCTCATTAAGGTTAGTTTATAATGGCTCCGGCCAACTTCGGCCCAGCAGTTGATGTTGGTGCTCGAGTTAAGGCTTTAGAAATTCATGGAGCCTCCTCTGAACAAATGATCATGCAAGTTCATCCTGAAGGTCTTCCATGAGGTAACCCTGATATTATGCTTAACATGCAAGAATTTGATGCTACTTGTGATTGGTTAGGAAAACATACCTTAGTAGGGTATTTTGTGGGTCACACTCCTCCTGAAAGTATACTCATAGAGTGGGTCAACAAGAGCTAGACTCCTCATGGAGTTCACCTTGAAGGTGTTCAAAACCTTACTAAAGGTTTTTTCCTATTTCATTTTGCTAACCCTTCTCAAGTGGAGGCGGTTTTCAGCCATGGCCCTTGGACGGTTTGGTCCTCCTTGCTTGTGTTTCAGAGGTGGTCTCGAGATTTCACTGTCTCAGATGACAAGAAACTTAGGGTTCCTATCTAGGTTGAGTTTCATAGTCTCCCATTGCCATGTTGGCCATTTATTGATTATATTGCCAAAACCCTTGGCAAAGTTATTATCATGGAGCATGATAAATATTTCAATGCTCATCTACAGAAGCATGTTTGTATTGAGATATACCTTTTCAAGGACCTCAAAGACTCTGTTGAGATATAGGTTGGTACCCACACCTTTTCTTAGAAGGTGATTTATTTGAACCTGCCGAACACTTGTTATAGGTTCCAGTCAATGGATCATAAGATTAAGGATTTCCCTTTGGCTATTCCCCGGGTCAAGCCACAGCCAAAGGAAACACCTACTTAGAGTTTGGGAAGAAGGAAGAATGAACTATGATTATGTGAAAAGGCAAGACCTCTTTAGCTCCCAAGCAGGCACCCATTGCTTCCACTTCTATTCCTCTACCGGCTCCTTCGGCTAGAGAGAAAATACCTGTCGCCAAAGGGCCACTGGTAGTTCCACAATTGTCAAACCCTGCTTCATAGGGGAAATCTCTAGCTGCATGGTCTACCACCCCAGGGGTGGTGCGCACTCCACAAGATATGTCTTCAATTGTTTCTTCATAGAAATTGTGTCGGTCTCGCAGTCCTGATGGTCGTGCGGAAGACCTAGATGAAAAGCAATGCTTTATCTCATCTGGAGATTTACCCATCTTTGGTTTCATTCCAACCTTCTTGCTGAATAGTTTCTCCTCTGTTGAGGATGAGGAATACATGTAAGAGTTTTCATGATTTTTTTATCCTGGAATGTGCAAGGTCTGATAGACCTTTCCAGAAAGTACTATGTTCAGGATACCTGTTGCAGACTTCACATTTTGGACATTTTGTGTTTGCAGGAAGTTAAAATTTCTGGTTTTTTTCTTACTTCTACCTATCATGTCATTTGGCTGGATGGCATTGTCTTTTCTTCTTAGCATGAAGCTAGTAAAGGCAGTCTCATTAATATTTTGTCACCTCATCTTCAATCTATTATTATTGCGCATGGTTATGATCCAATGCAGTGAGTCACTTGAATTTTGTTGTCCTTCAATAAACATTCCTTTGGCATAGTTAATATTTATGATCCCAATGATGTTGTGGAAAGATCTCAACTTTGGAGTTGGTTGGCAAATAATTTGCCTCCAGCAACATGGGTGATGTGTAGGGACTTTAATATGGTTGAGTTGTCCTCTGACAAGGAAGGGATTTTTCCTTTTTAATGGAAAGCTGGAGAACGGGAAGTGTGGTACTATATGCACAATAAATTAGGCTTTTTGACCCTAATTCTAACCGTTGTTAGCAAAGTGGGGTCTAGCACACTTGGTCTAATTTTAGAGCTGGTTCAGACCACATATTTAAGAGACTTGATCATGTTATGATAACCGCACAATCAATTTTCTCTTTTTCTAAAGATCGGGAGTTACCTGTCATTCCTTTGCCAAATGTGACCTTATTCTATCATTACCCCATCTTTTTTGTCATTATGTGGCAATCTTCTACTTGGTGGACTGTTAGAACTAATTTTTTTCTTAACACATCTATGCTAAATGATGCTTCCACCGTTGCTCATATTATTTGAGTTTGGAATTTAGATCCTTGGCCCCACAACCACACTGGGTGGATCCTATGGTGGAATGATGCCATCACCCATACTGCCAGATTTCTCTGCATCTATGGCTACCAGTTGGCCTTGTATAGGAAACTTTCTTATGAAGCTAACACCAAAGCTCTTAAGAGTGCTTCTGATGCTCTTGCTTTGAATCCCTTTGATTCTGAGCTTCAGCTTAAACTTGCATAGCTCCACCATGAGAAGCAAATTGCTGACAACTATGCTTCTTGGGAAGCTCAAAAAAAAGCTTGCCTCCACTAGTTGGATGTGGGTGATCAAGCTTCTAAAGAGTTTTTTCATGCTCTTAGAGCCCATCATACCAAATTTGGGATCAAAAAAATTAAACATGGTCATGAAACTCTCTCAGATCTTCCTAGTATTCTTCAAGATTTTGTTCAACACTATGAAAAAGTGTTTGCTTCACAAAGAAACTTGGTTTCTCAGGAAAAGGCTCTCAGGGAATGTATTGTTGTTACTCCAAACCGCATGGTATTCGAGTAGTGTGCCTTTAGTGAGAAACTTCTCACCATCAGAAAAGAGGTTGTCTTATCTATGGAAGATGACAAGTCCCCTGGGTGAAATGGCTTCATCTGTGAATTCTACAAGAATTTGTGGGATTATATAGGTCCTGACCCGCATAAATTGTATCTTAAAGCCTACCATAATAAAATTATAGGTGCTATTATTAATAAAGGAAATATTAAATTCAAACCTAAAGTTGGTGATCTTGAAGATATCTATAACTAGAGGCCCATCACTTTGTTGAATGTTTCATACAAGATCATTTCTAAGGCTTTAGCTCTTAAAATCAGACATCTCCTTCCTCTGATTGTCCTACTAGAGAAAATTGGTTTCATTAAATCCATATATACCCTTGACAATATTATTATTGTCTAGGAGGGAATGGAATGGGCCCGTCAGTCCAAGAAACACACTTTGTTCCTCAAAATTGACTTTTCCAAAGCTTATGATCACATTGAATGGCCTTTCAATCTTGCCATGTTGCAAGCTATTGGTTTCGGTCCCATTTCTTTGCAATCTGTGGAAATTATTTTTGGTGATGCTTCCACATGAATATCTATCAACGGTACCCATTTTGATGCCTTTGGGCTTTCCCAGTCCATTCGCCAGGGTTTCCCATTGGCTCCTGCACTGTATGTGCTAGTTGTTGAAGGCTTGAGTTACCTGCTTGCTGATTCTATTTCCTCTAGTTTAGTGTGTGCATCTCTCTTCTAGATTCCTCTTCCCATCTTGTTAATGGTCACTTTACTGATGATTCCTTTCTTAGTTTCCTCGAGGATGAGGAAAATGTATCTAATGCCTTACAATGCTTGCATACATTTTGTCAGGCCGCTGGGTCTGCTATTCAATGGCATAAGACCCTCTACTATAGACAATATTTTCTCCCAGCCCCTCCTTGGCTGGCTAATTTTGATTGGAAGTGGGTTCAACATGGGGAATTTTTCCGCTTCTTGGGCATTCCCTTTTCTTTTCAAGGCTCTTCTGTGGATTTATGGAATGTTGTGCTTGCTAAAATTGAAAAAAAGCTTCTGTATTGGATTTCTAAGCCCTCTCTCCTGCGAGGAAATTCCAGATTTGTTCTAAGGTTTTGGCTGCCACTCATGTCTATTATTCTTCATGTTGGGCTCCTTCTAAAGCCTCTTACCTTAAGCTAGAGTGCATTCTTAGAGATTTCCTCTAGGATTCGGGAGCTGACCATCATGGATTCCATAGAGTTTCTTGGGATTATTGTTATCTTCCCTGAAAGTCTGGTGGCATCGATCTTCTTTACACTCAGAAGAAAGGACTTGCTCTTTGTGTAAAATGGATTATTTGTGCTCTCACAGGAGATGAATCTTGGAAAATCCTTGTTAGGCATTGTATTTCTTTAGGATATCTTGTTCATAAGCAAGCTTGGAAGGGAATTGGTCTTCAAACTCTTCTTATTATGTGGGAGCCTGTGCATATTTAGGGCACTTTTTTTGTTAAGAGCATATGGGAAGGCCTAGGAAGAAATCAAACCTTGGCTTCATTGGGATGGGGATGGTTTTTCGTAATGGGATTTCTTTGAATCAATAGAACCTTTGGTGGTCTCCATTGTTTTCCATTCAGGGTATTCCTCTAGCTAAGACTCAAGGTGCTAGTGCTCTATGTTTTTCAAATGTGGCATCTGAACACCTAAGGACCTCTTTTCCAGGGTCACTATGAGCCTCCATTCTTGGGAAGACATGCAGGTCCAGTTCTGTCTAGCTCATCCAGATCGTCAAACTTTTGATCTGATGGTCTCTTCCATTCCAGGTCATTTCTTACATAAGCTAGGTGTTCAGTCTATTTGACCCTGGTGGAAAGACTTGAAATGGTACCCTACCACACCCTTCAGTAACAACAAGTTGAAGATGGGCTACAGATGGTTGTCTCCTCATCTTTCTATGGTGGACACTCTTAACCAGAGGTAGAATTTGCACTCTTCTCCTCAACATTGGAGCTCTTGTTTCCAGATCATATGATCTCCTATTACTGAGCCCAAGATGGCTCTCTTTGCATGGTGTTTTCTTTTCCAAGGTCTTCCTCTAGGCCCTCAGCTCAAACACCAGGGTGTTCCTGATCCTCGGTGTCCCTTTTGTGGGAACCCAGAGTCTTTTTTGAAAATTTTTGGTTTTGTAGGAGTGATCAATAGTATTTGAAATGGATTCATGATTTTTTTAAACCATTCCAGCCCGATCCCTTCTCTTGGCATATGATTATCCTGGGAGACTCTCTGAGACTTCCTTCCAAGTTTACCCAGATTTGGCATACTTTTAGGATGGATATTTTGTTCACTTTATGGAAAGATAGGAATGTTGTTCTTTTCACTCACAGCTTTCTTGATATAAATGTTGCTTTGTATAATAAAGCTTGTATATATAACAATGTTATGATGTAGATTCAAGTGCAAGCCAAAAATGTAGCTCTAGAGGTGACCCACCTTTAGGAGCTACTCAATCATTGGAGAAATGCTCCCTATATGGTTTCTCAGGTGCCTCTTGACTCAGTTTTTGTGGATTTCACTCCGCTTAGGGGTCATCATCGTGGTCCTAGCTCTTCATCTCACCGCTCCCACACTCTGTGGTTGCAAGCTCCCCACCACCACTCTCCTAGGGGTGGTGATGATGATTGGCGACACCGCTTGGCTTTTCCACCCTACCACACCTTTGGCTGGTCTCTAGCACCAGTTATGTCTACCCCTCCTAATGCTCCCACTATTTGTGGTGGTTCTACTTGGTAGGTGGTCAGATCCTCCAAGTGGTCCTTCCCCCACCTGGCTCTGGCTATTTCTCCACCTCAAGGGGAGGAGAAAGAAAAATATAATGAAGATGTTGTTGATGGTTGGTTGGTTCCTAACCCACCTGTCAATCCCAGGGATGCCTGGGGGTCTGATGACAGAAATCCTACTCCTTCGGCTGGCACTGCTCTTGCAGCCTGAGGGATAAGTTTTTTTATGAATAGTTTCTAGTTTCAGTTTCCAGCTTGGTGCCGAGTGAACTCTCACAGGGTGATTTTTATATCCCCCATCCCCTTTTTGTGAATATGTAACTTTTATATTTATTTAATAGGAAAGGCAGTATTCATCAAAAGAAATATTAGAGCACACATTCAAATAGCTATATGAAATACTATGATATATATATAATGTTTAGCAAAACATGACACTGATAGCTACCCATAGGCTAGGTGGTTCCAATTGTACTTATCACAAGTTCAAATACTAAAAGGTTCACAAATGTCTTGGTAATGTTTTAAATAAAGTATAAATAAAAACATAAAACAAAGACAAATTATTGTCTCATCATTCACCCCCTACAAGTAAAATGCTTGTCCTCAAGCATTGTATTTCTTTGTGATTCCTCTGAACTCCCCAACCTCTATCTTTCCTCTTATTTTGATCTTAAAGGTATAGGAGAACCCTCTGGTTTTCTCCCAGAAGTCCATCTTGCAGTACTCTTGTAGTTGATCTAACTTGTTAGCATTGATGTCGTAAAGAGGTCATAGAAGCATAGGCGGCTAGACTGTAAGGGGACACCAAAGCTCATTCCTAATATGTCTACCTAGCTGGATATACTTTGGTAATATATGAATGGCTACCTCAATATTAATAGGACTATGCTGCTCTAATTTCTTGAATTCTTCTGGCAGTCTATCCCATCTATTTATGGCACCAGCTAGGGCTCTCTGAAAAGAAAAATAGGACATCCCCTAATATTCTGCATAAACCTCTTCTCTGATATTAAAATCCTTCTTCTTAGTCTCTATTTTTATGCTTCCATAGGTCACACTGAACCAATCTCTTAGCAATACATCGGGCTTATTGCTTTCAGCCCTTAAAGGTAGTGGTTCGGTCTTCTCTTGGTTCTTGTAGTTGTCTAGCTGCCTTTCATAATTTGCTTCATTATGCATCTAGTACATTAATCCCCTTAGATGTATATCCCCAATATAAAGTAGAGGATTCCATTCAGTCTCCTTGGGAATAATGAATTTGTGCAGGTATAACTCACATAGTAGATTTTGCTGCCAAGAAGGAAGGGTTTGATATAGGTCATAGAATTCTTGGGCTGTTTTGAACTCAAAATTTATGGTCTTCAAGGTCATCATCATTTGAAATAAGAGGAGTTGTTCTTTTAAAAAAATAGCATATACCCTAGGAGGAGGTCTACAAGTGATAATCTGATCAGCCAACTTCAAGGCATGATCCATTCTCTATTTTTACCTTTCTAATTGCTCCTTTAGGTCTTTTATTTCCTCATTTTGGTCATTTATCACTCTTTGCAATTTCTTGTTTTCTTCCTTCCATAAGATTGTTTTAAGAACAAATTTATTGTACAATCCAAAGAGAAGGGACTGCAATGTAGGTGGGCCACACTCTTCTATTTGATTTTTCTATTTCCTTTGCTCTTTCCATTCCTGCTCTAAATAGCTAGTGAAGCAGGTTCTCTGATAAAGTACTAGGGAATTTTGTGAGTGGGCTCATTGTTGAGGCATTTGAACTTCTCCCTCATTGATTTCTGGAACATTTTGATGATAATCTTCATAGTCATTTTGACATATTTTAGGCTCATCATCACATTTCTCACATAAATTTTGAGAAATGTCTAGGATTTCAAGTCAAGTTGGGGAATTATCTGGAATATATTGCACATGGGGTTCTACAATAGCTTGCTTTGAAGGGAGAGATTGGCACTCTGGGGATACTTGAGTTATTTGTCCTCTCTTTTGAGGACTTCTCCATATAGGAGTATATTCAACCTCTACAACCTTCTTTCTACTAGCTTTATTCGGCCTCTATGTTGCAGGAGTAGCTACTGCAGGAGTCAGACTCCTTTTCTTTCCTTTTGAAGGTGTGGGGTTTTGTGGTTTAGCTACAGGAACAAAAGTTCCTTCACCTACTTTATTTTTTCCTCTCTTTTGAGAAGAGGTAGCGGCATTTCTCTCAGGAGAAGGTGAAGGTCTATCTTCTTCAAAGTTTTTGGGTTCCCTTTCTTGGGTGGCTTGTTTAATAGCTGGCTTAGAGGGTGTTGCATTATCATGGTTGGGTTTCTCAACAGGCTCAACCTGAGGTTGCAAGGTTTTAAGCTGAACAAACTATGACCATGCCAAAGGAGAGACTTTCCTAAGGGATTTTTCAACTAACAGTTTAATCAAGGCATGGTGGGAGATAGAATTTGCATTCCTCTTTTGGGTTTCCTCAGAACTAAT
Organism: Thuja plicata; assembly: GCA_018584345.1. NCBI lineage: Eukaryota > Viridiplantae > Streptophyta > Pinopsida > Cupressales > Cupressaceae > Thuja > Thuja plicata. Next base: position 1,264,157 of record MU227229.1, read on the forward strand.
ACTTAGCATGTTATACAAAAAATTAGGAACATTTACTACAAGCCTATGCCTTACATAGCTAAGTAACTTAAAATGACGTGCATGTAAATTTGAAAATCTTCCCTCATAGGTCAAGTACCTTATAATGTGTGTTTCCAACTCGTTGAATGGTGGAGGGAGCGACATGCATTTTCATCCTTTCTTGTTAATCTCCAATGGAGAGTTTGTCGGTAGAGTAAACTAGGCTCGAGTTGACCTAGCTTCATGCTCATTGGGATAATGCTCCCCAATTGCTAGAAATCTAGTTACTTCGGCTATGTGTTCCTATGTTGCAACAATCGTTAAACCTCATACACTTGCCTTTCCATCTTCAAAGGTACTCATGAATTCTCTTTCTACCTCATCATTAAATTTTGTTAGTTGCAGAAAATGCCCCAGCCAACCACATGCATTGAACCTCTGCACTGCTTCAATATTTGTGAGTAGAATGCCATGAGCCATAGGATCATGCCATTGTAGTTTCCCTCCCATTTTTTCCAAATATTTTCCTTCAAATTTTTGTTGTAGCTTGTCAATCTCTCAATTTAATCTTCCCTGCAATTTTTGAATACCTTATTCCCTTTTTGATCAACTTGAATTAAGATTTCAAACTGCACTTATTGAAACTACAAATTTTTCTCTTGCAATCTTTCTGTTGTGTTTGTCATAAGTAATAATAATGGTGTTTTTACAGAACAAATTATAACTCTAACTGTGAGTTTAAGTACAATTTACCACATAGTTTAATTATGTCCTTTTGGGTCACATCAAATCTAAAAATCTAAGATAATTTGAGAATAATAGTATGACACTTGTGCGAGATAGTAAAGGGACTTAATGATATAAGGCCAAAGTACAGATTTGAGTTGACAGGTAATCTTACGAGAAGTGAGAAGGACAACTAGAAATGAAATTTAGACTTAATACACTTCCCTACCCCATACAAAATTAAGACAAGTGTCCACACTTGTCACAGTTGGCATGGGGTGAGGAACTGGCTTAATTCCTTAATCATAGATGGATCGCAGTACTAGATATAATTACCAAAATCTATGCGCTAAAAGTGGAAATAAATTTGAAAATTTGTACCTATCATTCGATTACCATGCACGCGAGAAATAAAAGGTGGCGAGAGTGGAGTAAGTTTGGTGGCTGCATGCATCAGCTAATGTGGCTCTTATTTGGAACATAGAAATATGGAAAGAGGTGGTGACGTGGAGGATGGGTGGATGGAAGGTAGAGAAATAGAATGGGTTGAAAATAAGAATATTTAATATGAATGGAGAATGGAACTTCATTTGGAAATGAAGTATTTATTATTAACATGCACAAAGGAATGTTATGTTGAAGCTGCAAAAAGAAGGTTTGCACCCTCTGCTGCAGGAAGTTTTACTTGTTACTCATTTGGAGTTGGAAATCTGAATTGCTGCAGGAAGTCTTCTTTGGTGTGGGGTTGATGATACATATGAATCTGATGCCTATTGACCAATAGCTTGAATTTTCCTGGGTCAATAGTTGTCAACTAGACCGCTCCATTGGCAAAGACATGGTCTATTTCATATGGGCCCAGCCATCTTGTCTACAGCTTGCCTGGTATTTCCTAGAATCTGGAATCATACAGTAATGCCCAATCACCCAGTTTGTTCCTAATATGGGTGTCATGCCACTTCTTCCTCTATTTTTGTACTATCTCAGTACTCTCTAATGAAAATTTTTGTATTTCATCTAAGGAGTTGAGATGTAGTAGTCTGTCTCTCTGTCCTACAGGAAGGTCAAGGTTTAACTCCATAGCAGTGCGCAATGTTTTATGCTCAAACTCAATTGGTAACATTGCTACTTTCCCATACAGTAATTCAAATGGAGTGAACCCTGTGGTTTTCTTCCATGTTGGTTATGTATGCCCAAACTACTTCTAAGAGTTAGGTGCTCTAGTCACGGTGGTGCAGATGAACTATTTTTGTTAGAATTTATTCTATCTCTCTGGTAGTAACTTCTGCTTGACTATTGGCTTGAGGATGGTAGGGACTGGACTTCCTCTGTCTGATATTGTATTCCTTCATGAGTTTTGTGATCATATTAGATGTGAATTGTGCTCCCTAATTAGTTATAATCTCTCTTGGCACACCGTAACAGGTGAAGATTTCCTCATATAAAAACTATGCTACCTTATGATTTCATGATTGCTTTATGGCTTTTACTTCCACCCATTTGATTAGATAATTGATGCATACCAAAATATAAGACTTTCGATTAGATGGGGGGTCTATAGAACCAATGAAATGAGTTCCCCACTTGTCAAATGGTGTGACAACCACTTTTGGATGTAAAGGAATTTCATCTGACTTTGTTGGACATCCCATCCTCTGGCAGTTATCATATTTTCTTGTATAATTGGTTGCATCTTTGTGTAGAGTGGGCCAGTAATAACCTGTTGTTAAGATCTTTAGACTTTTCCTTTTAGATACAAAGTGTCCTCCACATGTCTCATCATGACAAGCATAAAGGATATCATATGTTTCATCTTTGCGTACACACCTTCTCATGACTTGGTCTGGACTAGTGTAAAATAGTGTATTCTTCTATCCTTAGGAGAGAAATGTGTAGGCATCTTGTCAGCTGCAAGGTAATTATCTATATTAGCATACCATAGAATCTTGATAGAAATATGAAACAAATGTTTGTCAGGGAATGTGTCATCTATCATAGTAGTATCATTGTCAGTAGTCTGGAGTCTGGATACGTAATTAGCTACTACATTTGCTTTCCCTAGATTGTTAATGATGATTATGTCAAATTCCTGCAAAAGAAGAAGCCATCTTTCTAGCATGCCTGAGATGGAAGGTTTGTTCATAAGATACTTGATTGTTGCATGGTCAGTATGAACAAAGATGGGATAGCCTTTTACATAATGGCAGAATTTATTCAAATCATAAACTACTACCAGTAATTCTTTTTCAGTAACTGTGTAATTTAACTCTGGGCCATGTAAACTCTTGTTGATATAGTAGATTGTATTTTCAAGGTTATTAGACTTGTTTCCTAAGACATCACCTATTGCATAGTCAGAAGCATCTATATGTATGTGGAATGGTAAAGACCAATCAAGCCCCCTAAGTACTGGTGCAATTTTCAGAAGTGTCTTGAGTTGCAGGAAGGATTTTTCACATGTTGATGTCCATGCAAACTCAGCCTCTTTTGTAAGCAAGGTGTATAGTGGACTAGCTATCTGACTGAAATTTTGAATGAAGCACCTATAATAGCCAGCATTTCCTAAAAAGGAACTAACATCTTTTTTCTTAGTAGTTGTAGGAAATGTGAGAATTACCTCAATTTTTGTAGGGTCTACTTGGATGCCAGCTTCTGAAATGAAATGTCCCAACACCACTGCTTCCTGCATCAGCATGAAACATTTCTCACTATTGAGAGATAGGTTGTTTTCTTGACATCTGATCAACACTTTTTCCAATTTCTTTAAAGCCTCCTCAAAAGTGACACCAAATGTAGCGAAGTCATCCATGTATATTTCTATGCAATTAACTAATATATCATCAAAAATGTTGATTACAACTCTTTGGAAAGTAGCTGGTGCATTACATAATCCAAAAGGTAATACAGAATATGTATATGTTCCCCAAGGGCATGTAAATTTTGTCTTCTCCTGATCCTCTAGAGAAATGTTGATCTAGTTATAACCGTTGTATCCATCAAGAAAGGAGAAGTACTTCTTTCCAGCTAAGGTGTCTAGAAATTGATCAATAAATGGCAAGGGAAAATGGTCTTTCTTTGTTGCATTGTTCAATTCCCTATAATCTACACATATTCTCCATTTACCCCCCCCCCCCTTTAGGCATAATGACCAAAGGTGATACCCATTGACTATCTTAGATTGGATAAATAAAACCAGCATCCAACAACTTTTGCAACTCAGGTTTTACTATTTCTCTTAAGGCTGGGTTAATTCTTCTCTGAGGTTGGCAAAGTGGTAGACTGCCTTCGTTGGTGTCTATTCTATGTGTGCAGAGATTTACGTTCAAGCCTGTAATGTCTCCATAATCCCAAGAAAAAAAAATTTCATGCTTACTAAGGATTTTAGTTAACAATGCCAATTGTTGTGGTGGAAACTTATTGTTAACATGAATATTGTGACCAGGAGAAAGTTCCACATTAGTTTTCAGCTCTAGCATTAACACTTCAGAGATTGGGCTTGTAGCTATCTCACAGGGTAGTAATTTATGTATAATATCAAGACCTACTTGAAAAATAGAGTCCTTATAGGAACATAACTGTAGAACAAGGCTTTCAAAACTATCTCTTTCTATGACACACTCATTGGTAAGGATACTTTGAATCACATCATATTCTTCTTGCAATTTTAGAAAGGATTGTCTGTGTAATATCATTAGTTGAGAAACAGAATCTAGCTCTTCTTCCTCATCTCCCAAATCTAGCCAAATAGGTGTACTTAAATCTGGTTGGGGTTGGGCAGGAGGATATAATGCTAGCTTCTTGATTGCTTGGCTATTTGAAATTGTTATGTTACCTGATCTGCAACTAATATGGGCATCAATGGTAGCTAACCAAGGTCTTCCAAGAATAACTGGATTACTAGAAAAATTTACCTTAGGTGATAATATCAGGAAGTCTACAGGATATTCCCATGAATCCAATGTGACTGCTATATCTTCTATGATGCCATCTGGGGTTATAGTGGAACTGTCTACAAGTTTTAAGATTGTTGGTGTGGTTCTCAATTCCTCTATACTCAACCTTTGCATGGTATCCTTAGTCATAACATTTATAGCTTCTCCCAAATCAACTAGAGAATTTTTCACAGACTGAACATTAAGTATAAGATCAACAATTGGGATTCCAAGGTCAAAGTACTTTGGTATGACTATTTTCCCCAACATAATATCTGCAAGTTGACCTATAACATCAAATGTTTGAGGATCCTTTTTCTTAATTCAATGATTTTTGAGGCATGCTTCCTTAATGACTTTTCCATAAAGAGGAACATCTTTGATAGCTTGAAACAGTGGAATATGAATATGCATGTTTTTCAACTGGTCAAGGATATCAAATGGTGTTTCTTCTTGGGATATAGGTTTTCCTATGCTAAGCCTTTGTGTAAAGGGAGGATTAACTAAGGTGTGAACATCAGTTTGACTTGGTATATCAGTTGGTTGGACAGTATTCAGAAAAGTAACTTCTGGAAGTGGAGTTGATGCTGCAGGAATATCTAGAACTTCCGTTATAACAGGAAGTTCGGGTGCAGGTAGAGTAGTACCTAATCTCAAATGGATATCAGATATCTCTATTGCATATGCAGGGTACTGATAAGTATCAGTGGCATAAATTGGTTGTTGTTACTTGTTGTTAGGATTGGGTTCTGGCTGAGAAGGTGATTGTGTTTGGTTTACAGTAGGACTTGTGGCTACAGGAGGTGGCATTATTGTAGGTTGAGACACTGGAGGTGGTAAGGGTGGATAACCAGGATTTTGATTAGGCCATTACTGATGCCCCCTCCATTGGTTATATGATTTCCAATTCCCCTGTGTTGGTTGTTATTGATTTTGAGGCTGAGGCCACTAGTTTTGTTGTTGGTTAGGGCACTAGTTGTTCCAAGAAGGTTGGGAGTACTAAGAAGGATTTTGATAATTATGGTTTTTCCATTGATTATTATAAGGATTAAAAAATTTCAAAGGATCCTAAGGCATACCTTGTCTTGAATCCCATGGCTGACGTTGAGAAACAAAGAACACTTGCTCAACGTCTCCTTCTATTTTCATGTACTCAATAGGAAGATGTTGGTTATCCAAGTTTGCCACCAGCTTGCATCCATAATCTTTCTTTTGTTTGCAGCAATGAGGAAAATACTCGACTAGTTGTGCTTTATCATATGCATGCTTCTTATTGGAATTCATCATATCTAGGTGTGTGGCAATATCATTGATGATATCGTTCTTGAAATCTGACAGCAGGTTTGAAATCTCCAACTTAGAAATGTCTAAGTTGTTCCCTTTAGCAAGTGCAGACCAAAATCCTTTGCCCTTATTTACAGTTGATCTTGAATAGTTAAGGTAGATTTGCTTGAGGTCATCCCAGGTATATTGGAATATATCTCCTCCAGCCATGAGGTCCAACGCTTCCAAGCAATTATCATTTACTCCCCTCAAGAAAATGAGTTTATGTGAATCCTCCTCCAGGACTTATTGTGGATTCTTCTATAGTTTATATAGGAAGCATGAAATGTAGTCTTCTATATTTTCATCTTCCTTCTATAATATTCAAAAAATGTCATCTCCTCTCAGGTCACTCCCCTTGCAATACTCTTTAAATTTTGTAGAAATAGAGTCTACATTTCATCCCAGTTGGTTACTGCATTACCTCCTAAGCCCGTAAACCATCATAGAGCGGACTCCTTCAATGTTGTTGGAAACAACTTGAGCTTGTGTCCATTAGTGTTTTAGTCAAAGCTTTGACAAATAATGTCAAAATCAAACAAAAAGGTGTCAAGGTCTTCAGTTATTAGGCCATAGTACTTTGGGAGTGCAGTAGTTGGTATGTTTTCGAGGTTAGCATTGTTGATAAGGCTAGGTAGAGGAAATGGAAATGTAGGTTATGCCATTACTAGAGGTATTTGAAAATGGATTTTTTGCTAGAAAGGAACATTAGCTATAGGGTTATGAATGACAGGTGCATTTGGAGCAAAATTATCAAGAAAACTGGCCAAAATTTCAGCAAAAGGTCAAAGGCCAAGTGGATCAAAATGCTCTGCTTTAGAGGAAGATGCTATAGGAAATTTAGGACTTGCTTCAACAAAAGGTAATTCAACTTCTTCATTCAGATTAGTAGACTCTCTTGATATAAATCTTCCATGTTCATCTCGTCTTCTTCCTCTTCGATGCATGCGAATAATTATGTAAACTTGTGAAGCAAGTTCACGACTGCATAGTACTATCTAGAAAAAAGGAACTATCTAAAAAATGGAATATGACTCAATAAGGTTCTCATCTTGACACCATCCCCAGCAGTGGCACCAAAAATAAAGCACCTCATAATAGGTAATAATAATCATGTCAAAGCTTCTCCTAGGAATAGTATATTCAAACTAAGGATTACTTTTCCTATCATGAATTGCATTTAAATTGTCAACCCAGGGATGTATACTTGAAACGAGATAGCACGATATGTGCACTAAGTCTCTCAAAGAGTCATACTACCTATGTTGCAGAAAGGAAAAACACATGAAAGAGACCTACGCTATTGTTGTAGGAAAGTAAACACACACTAAATGTTGTAAATGTTGAAATTAAATATAACCTACTCTAATCTAATCCACCTCCCCAGTGGGCCCCTTTGGTTGGCTTTTGCTAACTACTAACATGGAATGTAAACCAAAATCACTCCATTATATTTTCAAAAATTTATTACACCGTAATGAAAACAATGCACAGAACTGGAAAGAGTGACTTTGTTGTGCAATTGCAATAACAATATATTTTCCAACTTAAATAACAAACTAACAATCAAATCCCATTATATAGAGTATTTATGTTTATTCAAAAGCATACAGATAAGGTCTGATTAAATCATGCCATAGAGGAAGGAGATTATAAATACCCACGCGACAGAGTGTAATAAAGTCTGGATAACCATTTCATCAAGATATTGACCGCTGAGAGGAAATATAACAGAGATATTTCCTATATTCCCTAAGATGATGGCTCCTCCATTGTAGCAAGCATGTCATGCGTCCATAACAGTTCTCCCTGTCGTAGCTGGGACTTCAACGCCTCCTCTTCAATGCGATCAACAACTCTCAAGACACTCCTTTTCCTAGTAGGTTAGTAGCATATGCAGATATATAATCAAGTCAACTAGTCAACTCAATCCAAATATTAGAACACGCATTCAAATAGCTATATGAAATACTGTGATAGATATATATTGTTTAGAAAAACATGACACTAATAGCTACCCATAGGCTAGGTGGTTCCAACTATACTTATCACAAGTTCAAATACTAAAAGGTTCACAAATGTCTTGGTAAATGTGTATGAGGAAAATGTCAACCTGCAATCACTAACAAACAAGAAATCATTAGAGGGTTAGCATCTAAAATCCAAGTGAGATAAAAGCAAGAAAGACAAAACAAAGTATCTTCATATCATCGAATAGAGCTAAAACAAGTTGCACCCATGATGTTTGTTTGATTTTCTCTTTTTGGATTGGATGTGGGTGTGCTCTCTCAAACACACAAATGAAGTGGATCCCCAATGCAAAATGAAACTATGAATGCAAGATTTGGGAGCAAAAGAAGAGATTCAAGAGCTAGTATGAGGAACTAGTCTTAAATTCTTCAAATGATTATGCTACTATGATAATGAAATGCAATACAAGAAAGAAACTTATGATTCATTTACCAAATTGATCCTAGCATGTGATTTCTAAGTAATTTAAGCATAAAAACATGAAACTGGCTATGAAAATCTAAAGCAATTCTAGCATAATAACAATGCACAATGAGAGATGATAAATGAGGAGGAGAAGGCCTCTATTTATAGATTTTTGGGATAGAAGAGGAGAGGTTAAATGAGGTGGCATCTATGTGGCATCCACATAAGGGACACATAGACTTGAAGGGATGGCTAATTTTGAGTCAAATATAGCAATAAAGATTGAGTGGCTCAAGAATTCCAAGTGGGGGACAAAGGAGTAAATAGCCTTAAAGAGGAATGGGTGCCCATTTTGGAGAGAATTCTCACATGTGGGTGAGCATTCCATTAGCCTTAAAAAATATTAGGAATCACCCTTTAAGTATGATCAAGGGACAGTTAGGTAGGGAAATATGCTTAGGAAGTGAGGTGATGGGAGTATAGTAGGAATAGGGTAGGTCTCTAGATTGGATTAATAGGTTTCTAGCTAGGGTTTAAATTACATTTGAATAAATCATAGTTTAGAAGAATTAGGGATATGGAGGAATTTTTAATAAATATAAATTTATTAAAAAGGGAATTTTGTGAGAAATGTATTTAAATAAAATGCATTAGAATAGTATTTAAACTATTGATAAATACCAACTATAAAACTATTTAATTGATTAAATTAAATAGTTAGAGGAATAAGAGGGAATTTAATATTAATAATAATATTAATATTTTTGGATGTCTACAGTAATGTTTTAAACAGAGTATAAATATTAACATAAAACAGAGACCAATTATTGTCTCGTCACTTATCGCCCTTCATTTATAATTCAGTTATACTATTTCAAGGAATCTGTAGCAATCACATTCCTTTTGTTACTATTACTAATAATTAATGTCAATATCTGCATATCCTAAGGAATTGATTGTGCGTTAATTAAGTTAATTAAAGAGTTAGGTAAATACATTTGAGGAATGGAAGAGGATTTTATTTACTTGTGATTTAAAGTGTGCTTCAACTCAATTCTTAGATTATGTTTTAATAAAATCCTTAGATTAGAGAGTGTGTTTTAATTTGTAGATTAAAGGGTGTGTCTTAGAGAGTGTGCTTCAATTCTTAGATGCATTCATCCTGACTTGACTCATTATATTTATCTCTTGAATAGGAAGTTACTATACCTTCATTAATGTATGATCCCAAATTGAAATATTTAGTTACAAATTGAGGAAGTCCACATGAATCCAATCTGAGCTTAAATAAGAGTTAATCTAAACGACAGTTTTACCATACAATTTCACCATGATACATGCATTTGATTTTGAAGGAGCACCATACAATTTATACAAAATAGTTCCTGACAAAGTAGCCTATTTGTAAATTGTTAGGCAATTGGAATATTCAAGTTTCATGTACCTAGTTGTATATCACAAACAATCCTTAATGCCAGGCACATTGAGTTTTGGTTATTTTACTATAGTTTCAACTAAAGCATATGATCTCATATAGGATAAAGTGTCACAATACAACTTGAAGGAAGTCAATCCAAGAAAGATATATGACCCATGGGGTTATATAAATTATGCAAGAAAGAAGCAAATCTTGGGTGGATACATTCATACCCATTTTCATGTAGAAGATATCTTTAGAAATCTAGAGGATGAGAAAGTTGAGGAAGCAGTTGAAAAGTACAACATAGATCTTGAACAAAAGATGAAAGAGATACATGATATATAATATCATCTACTAAGGAGTCTTTTGGTGAAAATGAAGGCCAGTCATAGTTTGAACAAATCCCAAGGATGGTAATAGATGGATATGTGGACTTCCCTGTTAGAGGAGAAAAAATGGCTAAGGATTTAAATGTTGATAGTGATGTTACGATTTCAGCTAATAAATCCTTTGTATCTGATGACCAATTTGTAAAATATGATGATTTTAAAACTTTTCTATATAATTTTAAAGAAAATAAGTTGAGGGATTCAATCCCTATTATTACATAGGATAATGAACAACAATTGTTAAACAAATTAAAATGGATACTCATCAAGAAGTTAAAAATATGGCACTAGAAAGAGGAAGACAGTTTTTGCAAGTAGGGATTATGGTGTTCTCAAGATGGAACTTGAGTGCAACTTTATCATTTCACAGTTTGTGCACAATGATGATCAAAATTATAAGCTTAATGTGGACGGAGTAAAGGAGATCTACATTGGATAAAGATATGATCAAAATGAAGAATTTATGCTTATATGGTCACTAAATCATCTCCACAAGAGACCTAAGATGATTGATATAGAGAAATCATTCGGTCATATGATGACTCTCAAGGTGGGTGAAATTGATCCAATTTTAACTGTTGATAATGGTGTTAACATTGCTAAGCTTAATAAAGCACAGATGAAACTATTGGTAAAAGAAAGAAACACTTTCAAATTGAAGAATAAAAGATTATTTTTGGAAAATCCTTCATTAAGGGATAGGAACATGAGGATTACCTATAGATAATATGTTGAGTTGAAAAATATGTATGAAAAATTTTACAATGAGCACCAACACTTACTACTGCAAATGCAAGATCCAAGATTTGAAACAATCTCTATTCTACTTCACAAGAGGTTTTCAAACTTGATGATATGGCTTGACAAATTCTGGGTTTCTCATCACAAAAATCATGTAGCTATATTGGAGCATTAAAGGTTGAAAAATATATTATGCACAAGGATACATGATGTGAGCCTCAATAGAGCTTCTGGCACTAGCTCTATTTCTCATGTTGAACAACTGATTGACAAACACATCAAGTATTTGAAAGCCCTAGAATTAGAATATGAAGGATTTGAGAGCACTATAAATATGGGACTACCTCCACTGTGTGCTAAAGATGGGACCTTAGAGGAATAGGGAAATTGGATAGAAGGATGCAAAAGATTAATATAGACTACACTGGATGATGTAAGGAACGATGTGCTTGCACTTGATAGAAGCTACTAACACATGGAATAGATGATATTGATTGAGTTTGAGGTGAGGAACACCATCCATGATAAAGAAACTCATGAAGATACAAAGAGAAAGGAGCATTTTTCACAGGTTTACTCATGGATGGATGAGGATTAGCTCCATCTTTATTTAAAGTTTGTTTATATTAAGATCTAGTCAGTTACTTTATCAAAGGACTTGATGAAGAGGCATGACCTTTCTATATTTTACAATATTATGAACTTCATTTGTAATATTTTATCATCATGAGAAGCAATTAAAATACTTTAATCAGTCTATAAGCAATATAAATCGGTACTTCTCTTTTCAATTGAGCTGTGGAAATTTTTTCTCTAGATCAATTCTCTATGACTTTCATTTCAAGTAAATGAATGTTTCTTAAATTCTCTTATGAAGAAATTATTTACTGTCATAACAATTTGAAAATCAAGATTCATTTGAGAAGTTGTTGTCCTTGTGTTTCTTGTTCGATTGGTCTTTTCAAGAAAAGTTATATTCAATTAGACTAGTTGTGGTGGCAGATACATAATTATATAGTATTGAGGGTTAGATAGTCAACAGATTCAGCCAAGTGGTGAATATAAAAAAAATGTCTCATAGATTTATATATGAAGGTCTAGAAGGAAGGTGACTCAGTTTCCCAAGTGAGGAGAAGGCACTAGTCTATCATATAAAAACTTATTCAACACATAACCAAATTACAGTGGGAGGATTAGAAGCATGGATAGAAGAAAAAACAAATCAAATATCAAGATAGTTGTAAAATTATAATAGAGGTAGCAATAGAAGGAAGATAAAGTAGAGAAAGATAATAGGAGTAAGAATCAAGTAGTCAAATCAACCTATTTCAAGAATTCATACCATTCTGAGATAGATAAACTAGAGATTAGAAGTAGAAGACAAATAGAATATATAATCTCCTATAAAAAAGCATTAGCTTGAAGATCCAATTGGTGAATAGGTGCACCCGCCTAGGTCTTGTAGAGCCTAAAGCGTAGGGGAAGTTTAACCATAATTTGGTTACTCTCGTTCATTGGCAAAGTCAATTGGAAGTTTTGAACATAGAATTTGGAAAACTCCTAGAACTTTCTAATCTTTTGATTTGGGAACCAACATCACTGTCATTACATGTCTTCACAACTACCCACTGCTGCCCCTCACGCAGCTATTGTACTAAGAGTGGATCATCTAGTGATATCCACACTCCATAAATAGGTAGATGCAGAATCCTATGAACATCCTCTAAGATAACTATCATCTCCTTGATAGGGAGATCGAAGGACATCATATTTTCATATCATTTCTCTATGGGTGTTTTCAATATGGGACCATGGAAGTGCATCTCACATAGCAAATACACCCACCATAGGCCCACCCAACAAAGAGTATATTGCTCCTCTTGGGTCAACTTTTCCTAACAATATCAGATCATTGTCACCGCATGTTTGGATCTGTGCTCTTTAACCTTTGGGAGAACCTACAATCACCCATAAAATGATGCATCAGTTAGACGATAAATCATGAAAAATGCTCAAAAATTAAGGACAAATGCACGTCCTATGGACACCAACAATGGGACACTTCAAATGCCAGCATAGAAAGGCATCACATGCTGAGATGACTCATGACATCAGTGCAAAACTCGCATTCCAGTGTGAAAACTGCCTTGCATGGCTAGACAAATGTGCAAGTGTTGGATGCATGCACTTCTTAGAAAGGGAAAAATGCTAAAAAAAAATGAAAAATAATGCACTCGGGAAGGTGAAATGAAGTCTACCTCATCCAGGGAATGACCCTACTTGATTGCAGCCCTAAGATCCTCAATCATGGTAGCTTGAAAATCTTTTCTACGAGGCATTTTTTCTTAGATGCTCAAAATTTTAGCTAAATCCCTCGCATTGAATAGTGAAAATGATTCTTCTATGGGCCCATCAGTCTCATATATAACCAAAAATGGGCCCAAAAATGTGAAAAAAAATATTGGTATGACTGGCTCCACTTTTCTTCCTATTTTTCCCTACCCACTGGGAGCAAAAATATAGGGAGCATATTATTCCCTACAACTGATTTTTTAGTTTCGACTAGGACTAATGCTTCTTAAGAATTCTTCTTGTCGGGGTAGTTTCCTCCATTTTTTATACCGAATATAATTATATGATGTGCCCAATGACTGAGAGGGGGGGTGAATCAGGAACCAATAAAACCTGATCCTTTTAATCCACAATTAGATTAGCTTATTTGTTTGCATGCATATAACTTGAAAGTAGAGAATAAGATACAACACATAACACAATATTTGGTTACCCAAAAACCTTCCAAAAGAAAGTAAAATTGGGGTGGGGATGATACCCACAAGATTTAGTACTGCAGTATAAATTTAGCCTATTAAATCTTACATTGACCACTTCTAATGGTCTGCCCTGTTAGGAGCATAGAAAGGACTGTTAGGTCCACCTTGTTAAAGGATTTTGTACAATACAATAAGTAATGCAACTCGGTTAAGATATTTGAAGAAAGGACTATTAGGTCCACCTTGTTAAAGGATTTTGTTGATCCACTTGTGAGAATGAACTAGTTGATGATCTGCACTGTGCAACTGTGATTGTTGAATAAGATCCTTAGAAATATAATGGATAACCTGAATGTGATAGATAAGAGTCTGTTGTCCTAAACACTTCTACACTTAACTCAAACTGCCATTCACATAATTATATTCATCTTCTTCTCATACATTATTGGATAAAACAAACTATCTTACATATATATATTTATCCAGCAAATAACTCTATAAGTCTGCTTGCAATAAACAAATTTATATTTGACAATATATTCAAAGTCAGCTTCAAACTATCACTCGGGTCCAAAAGACTACTCGGGTGATAAACTGTCACCCGGGTGATACTGAACACTCGGGTGATGTTGAACACTCAGGCGACACTGTATACTCAGGTAACACTGTATACTTGGGTAACACTGAATGACTAATTTTTTTGACACTAATTGACAATATGTCTTGCCATAAGGTCTACAATCTCCCCCTTTGGCATTAGTGACAAAAATACTTATCATTAAAATTTGTATCTGATATGTCAAAAATCCCCCTTACTCATTGCTCGGGTTTTGAAACTTGCTCTGTTGCTCGGGTCTAAATGACTTTATTTTTATATTTTTCAAAATTTTTATTGTAACATATATCTACTACACTATTCACCGTACATGTAATATTTAAAATGACATTTCCCTCTTATACAATGATATTTCCCCCTTGATTTTGACAAGAATGCCAAAAAAATGTCATCTATAGGATTATCCCGAAGTAGGATAGAAAATCACTATGTACCTTCAAAATTTGAGACAGAGTGTTGTCCCAATTGTCCTATAGCACCTTCAAGATGTGCAATTAAACTTGTAGTTCTACAGATAGCTCTATCATCAGCTCAGAAACTAATAAGTTATTTTCATGAATGAGATTTTTAGCATGTGTTATGCATTTCTACATTCCATCCATGTGTGGTATAAGTTGGATCTGAATGGTTATAAGAGATTCTATAATTCTTGCTTCTTCTCTCAACACTTCAGCCTGTAAATCAATAAGATATTTATTTTCATGAAGTGAGAAAAACTTGTGCTTGGATCAAGTGCTAACTGCCTTGCACTTTCCTTCATGTTTGCATCGATCTTTACTAATTTTTTCTTGATTTCCATAGTAAAGTTAGAGGAGTCACTCAACTTTACAAATAATGCTACCACATTTTTCACAGTGGTTTCTAGAGTGTTGATAATCTGTGTAAGTTGCACCTGGTCAATTGCACTCTTCTTTGCAATGCTCTCTATAACCTTGTTCTCAAATTTCTTCTCTGCTTTCTCAAGTAACTTCTCCTGACCATTCATGTCTGTGTTGAACTTGTGGACAATGTCAACAAGTTGGTCCATTATTGAGTCACTCTCATTGACTTCAATCTGTAAAGCATCTACAAATATGCCTTTAACATCTTCAAGTACTTTGTTCCTTTGTCTTTCCTTTCTGAGTTTCTGTTGTGAGGCCCTTTTCTTCCATAGTTCTCCCAAAATATCTATTTTTTCTATAGATAGGCTGGATAGATCCCAATTAGGAATCACAATCTCTTTATCCAGATCTATCTCATTAGTTATTAGTGCCTTTGATTTAGGACTCGGTGAAGGAACAATTTCCTTACCTTTATCTACCTTATCCTTTGCTTCAGTATTCAATCCAATTAGGTCATTGACCTTTACAGTACCAATTTTTGGATCAACATTTACTGATGAATGAATAGTAGACATGTCTACCTTGCATTTCTATGACTCGGGTGTGAAACCTTGTCTTTTCTCAGAGTTACTATACTATGTATGGGGTAGTGATGCCATTACCTCAACTGCAATCTGCTCTGCATTGGACTCTTCAATAGTCTATACCTCGGGTAGAGTATCATCATTTCCTTATGTTGGAGGGTCTATACTCGGTACTTCTTCCTTCACATTGCTTTCTACTATCTCAAATATTGATTTCCACACTAATGTGGCATGCTAAGCTACTTCTATATTTTTGTTCAATATTTGGAATGCCCTGAATATGGGGGTGTGATTATTCTCATATTTTCTCAAGGCCTCTTTCACTTCTTTTCCTTTCATTGCAGGCCTGACCTACTTTAATGTCTCTTCCCTTATATCTCTTTCAATTTGTACTGCATTCTTCTAGGGAATAGATACTGCCTTAAATAAGTCTTCAGTGATATAACTCTTCAACTCAGAAGAGTCATATTTCTACTTTGTCATCTTCTCCACCACTTCTTGCTCAATTTTCTTCTTTTCTTCTTATGTCCTAGAAGCATACTTTAGTGACTTCAAAGAACTCATGGCTCTTCCTTCTTTAAGGTCTTTGATCCTTTGATCAAGTGTGGGTGTGGGTATAGTGAAGACCAAGGTATCTTCTTCATTATCATTCTCTTCATCACTTAGTATAAGTTTTCTCCTTGATCTTCTCAGGGTGACAACAGGAGTAGTGCCTTTTTCCTTTTTCTATCCAGGTCTTATCTTCCTCTTCTTTTGTGGAGGATTAACATCAGTTTATTCCTTGTCAGATTGAAATTCCTCTATCTCCTCTATTTTAACTTTTTCCTCTTTTCTCTCAGACATTGTAGGAGAGTAGGAGGTCTTTCCATACTTATTCTTGAATGTATCAAGTCTCTTTCTTCCTCTCTTCAATATCTTAGGAATTTCAATTTCCAAAGATATCCTTCTCTTTGCTTCCTCATAGGTTCAAAAGTAAGGTTCCTTTGGATTGATAGGTTCATTCACAAGAGCCTCTATGATATCTTTAGTGTCCTCATTATTAACTTCATATGGAAAGGTTTGTACCCATGCAACCCTAGGCTTTACTGCTTGTATATACACTTTATCACAATCAACTAGAAAATAGATTTCTTCTTTGTACTTTTCAACTAGTTATTTGGGAATTCTATATCTACTCTGCATCTTATATTTGAAACTTTCAAAGTATCCATCCATAATGCTATCAAAATTATCTCCCAAATAATCTATGAAATCATTAATTTGATGGATGATTGGTCTATCCTTTTTCCATGCTATTGTTCCTTTGGAGGGAAAGAACTTCTCAACATAAAATACTATGTAGATTAGAAGAGAACCAAACTTACATAAATTGGTTTTTAATACTCAAATTCTCTCCGTAATCTTTCTCAACTGAGTGAGTTGCAATTCTGCTAGGTCAAATACCAAATTCTTCTTGACTACTTTGTAAGCTAGGTCAACAGCTTCACATGAAACACTATTGGGTTTGGTCGAGTTGTATATCTTGTGTGCTATCACATGAATTCCAAAATTCATCTCCATATATGTTACACTGTTGAGTCTCATGCCTCTGCCATCCCACTTGACAAGAGTTAAATCACCTAGTTCATCCCTATTTAGGGTTTTGGTAGCTTTTGTCTTGTCTAGCATAGGGAACCCGGTGACACGGTGAATTATCTGCTTAGTGATCTTCATAGGATGATCCAACCATAGTTGCATGTCGTGAACATGAAAAAGAACATATCTCATATATTTTGTTTGGAAGTCCCTTGGCATATGCATGATATTTTTCAAACCCTTTGTTTCAAGGTGCTTATGCTTGGGCTTCATTTTCCTATTGGTACATAACTTCTCATATGTTTGATTCATCTCACTGGTTTCAAGATCTTGTATGTTGCAGTGATAGAAGCTGTGAATGTCATTAACCAGTAACACTCTTGGAGGGATTAGGGGATGAGCTCCCATTGCGTCTATCTCCTCTTCAACTGTCGAATGAAGCTTGAACATGGGAGGATCACAAATTGTATTCCTTACTAGTATCTCTGAACCTTTCTTGACCTTGCTGCTAGAAGTGGATGCCATTTTGCTTGGATGAAATAATAAAACTTTGCTTTCAATCATGAATTTGCAATGAGTTGCTAAGGGCTCTGAATTGACTTGTAAACTGAAAGCTTTGTAAACAATACTCTTTACAATCCTTCATTTATAAGAGATTTTCAACTGTTAGAGTATTTCATCAAATGCTCCGTACATAGTAGCTGGCGTGACTCAGGTGTTTCTCCAAGATTCACTCAGAAGCTTGGGTGAAACTAAATTTCCAATTATCAATATTGTCTGACTCTGTAAGAAGAATGAAAAGAATGAAAGCTAAAACAAGTATTAATCCAATAAAGTGAAATGCATGGAAGATTTTACCACAACCAAAGGAGAGAAGATTGCAAGATCAACCACAAAGTACTTCAAGAATCCAACAATGAGCCAAGAGATTTTGGTAAGGGGAAAAGCAAAGAAAAACCCCTTTGTGAATAAGAATATGGCCAAAAGCCTAAAAGATGAGAGCAATGAGCTCAATACAATAATGAGAGCAATGAGAGATTGAGAGAGAGAGGAGAAGATTA
>MU227229.1:1293164-1325461 GCA_018584345.1 Thuja plicata
AGGTCACTATGAATCAACTCCAATGGTGCCAAAGCATGAGTAGCTCATCCCTGAGGAAAAGGATCCCTATGTTGTTTGCCAAGAACACAACCCTGACAAACCCCATCAGTGCAAGTAATCTGTGGAAACCCAAGAACAAGTTCCTGTGTGCTCATCTGCTGAAGATATCTGTAATTGACATGGCCCAAACACTCATGCCAAAGTCTGCTCATTGAATCTGCATGTGTTATAAGACAGGAACATGTGCCAGTAGAAGACTCAAATCCATCAAATCTGTATAGTCGGGATGTAGTGTCAACACTCCTAGTAGCCACAATCATCTTAGAATCACGTAAGTCCCAAATAACCACATCATGTGGTGAGAACTCAACTATCTTACCAGATCCAGAGTAGCAAATCTGATAGATAGATAGAAGGTTCATCAAAATGTCAGGGACAAAGAGAACATCCTGAAGAGAACCCCCAGCTAATGCAACAGAACCAGAACCCAAAATAGAAAGATGAGATGAGTTCCCAACAGCAATCTGTGAAGTAGCACAAGGAGCAAGAGAGGTGACCAACTACTAAGTGTGAGTCATGTGGTGAGAAGCACCAGAATCAAGAATCCAAGTGGGCCTAGAAGTCATAGCTCGTGCAGTAAGAGCATGACCTTTCCCTATAAGGGAGGATGTGGACTAAGGAGCTAAAATGTGATGCTCCTGCATAGCTTCCTCTAAAGCCTCCAAATGTTTCCAAAACCTAGAAATGGGATGTCCATCCTTTCCAAAAAAGCTATAGGTCTCAATGGATTTCTTCTTAGTCTTGGAGGTAGACTCAGTAGACTTCAAAGAAGATTTACCCTTTGAAGGGTTAGCTGGAGGTTTTGAATCATGTTTCTGTGCAGGTTTGGATGAAGACTCATTGCCTACAGAATCTTTCTTTGGTTTTCCTTTCTATTTGGTTTCCCCTGTGAAGACTGAGCAACCAATGCTTGGCTAGGAGAGACAAAATCATCCATCTGTTGGATCTTTGCATGTTCCTGTGTCAACTGATCACAGAATGTCTCAAAAGAAGGCATGGTGTATTTAGCACCCAAAGCATCCATGGTAGAGTAGAAAGTGGAAGAGAAGATCTGATACTATCCTCACAACTTTGAGAGTATCAAGAAGATACACTCATCATCTGTCTTGGTTTTCCCACATCCTTGCAAAACTGAGCGCAGAGACTTGAACTTCATCAAGAATTTCTCAATGGTGGAAAAGCTAGTAGGTGTCAAAGTAGTCAGCTCTGCATCAAGATGTAGTGCCTGGAACTCATTTATAGTGCCAAACAAATCTGAAAACTTGCCCTAAATGGCCCTAGGAGTGGTCAAACCATACAGGTGAAAGAGGAGACTGTCAAAAATGTTCAGTGCAATCAAGCCCATGGCTTCATCCATCTTAATCATGTGCTGAAGAACCTTAAAAGGATGTTGCAGGATAGGTTTATTTTCATCTAGGCATGACCATAACCCATGTGACATGAGTAGCCTGGTCATGTGTGCTTTTCAAGTGTGGTAATTGTGCGGTGTCAGCTGGGCCACAGAGGGGTCCGACATTGAGAGAAGAAAAAGACAGAAGTAGAAGGGTCATTTTCTGAAAGTAAATGACAAAAAGAAAAAGCACCCCCCCACAATGTATGATTCTAACCCCCGTATAGCAAATAAGCAATTACTGAAAGCACGAAAAACTAGGAAAAAACCTGAATGCCAGATGTAGAGAGAGAGGAAAATGAAGCCTCTACTTCAATGCCAAAAAATGGTGTTTATATGGCCTAATTATTGAACAAGACTAGCATCATTACATCTGGCTCGAAAACACCTTTTCAATGATATTTTGTTTTCCAAAAACAGACACCGTATGCCCAAGATATGGCTAAAAAGGCATAGGTACCGCCAAAAGGCAAGCTCACTAGAAAAATACAGTCCCGACAAAAAATTTGACATTCAAATGCCTGTCACCAGTCTGCGAAGTTAAATTTTACAGCCGTCAAGGCTGTCACCGGAAAAATTTCCAGTTGCCAGAAAAAACTAGAAACTGCCAGAAAAGTTTGAAAACTTGTCGGAAAAATATTTTTTGACCACTAACATCACTAATGATGTCAGCCCTATGCAGGAGGTGGCGGGCCGGTGGCGCTACAGTGGTCAGTGGGCGGCTCCGCTACGGAGCACCACCGGTGGTGCTACGGCAGCCAGTGGGTGGCGCATCAACGGGTGGGCTAGGCACACGTTGGGCTGGGCCGAGTGGGGGTGGTGGCAGGGTGGCACGATGGCAGCGCATCCTGGTTGCATAAAAACACTTGCATTTTTTAAATTTTTTTAGTTTTCGTCTCGAAAACCATGTCTGTACGGCCCTAGAAGGCCAAAAAAAAATTTCCAGATGGTTCGGTGTCCAAATTGGACATGTTTTATATGAATCCTAGGGTTTTTGGACCTTTTGGACTCAACCATGAGGTCAGTTTTGGTCCAAAATGCTTCAAAAAATAGAGACCCCCCAGAACCAATAAACAATGTTAAAAACTGATCTGACAGCTTCAAACCCTTGGGATGCGAAGATCTTGCTTCAACAAAGCTCGAACAAGCTGCAGCAGAAAAGCTCTAATACCATGTAGGAACTGATAAGAAGAGTACTGAATCCTAGAAGCAGCTGCATGCAAGAAAACCTGTTACAAGAACGAAGCAAGGAAGAAAAAAATAGAAGCAAGGGTTTGGAAAATCTCAGCGGAGTGAGAGCAAAATCATATTCCCCAAAAAGTAAATACAATAATTAAAAAAGTGGCATATAAGGTGAGAAACCCTAAAGCTGGAGAAAGCTAGGTTTGTGCATTTAATAATTAATAAACATATTAATTATTATGCACCTACAAATGACAAACTTAAGTGAATAGAATAATAGTTAGCATTAATAATTAAACTGAAGTGATTTAATTATAAAGGCAAATGAACTATTACTCTAACAACATGTAACTAACATTTTGACTCATGTTGAACTACAATATGTCCTCATGCATCAATATATGGATATAGACTGTATTTCTTACCTGGAACTGATGTAGGATGACTTGTTATTGCACAGTTCCAGTCATCTCCTTAATTTCCTATTCTGTAATGATAGATCCACTAATCTCACTGTTTAGGGTGTCATTAGATCCTTCATTTCTTTGATCTAAATTATCTAAGCATTTCCTTACCCATTTCTTGCTCATCTAAGTTCTGATTTCCAAGACTTTGGCTTTACCATTCTCAAAACTAGTATCAACTTTTTCTCTGTTCATATAGTTCTTGCTCAGATGACCAAGTTGTTTACACACATAGCATCTCTTAGTGGGATCTCTTTTTCTGAAGTGAGTCTTCACACAATTTGCACCAATGTGTCCATATTCACCATAGTGACAACATCTGTACCAATTTTTGTAATCCCAACCAAAATTGCCTTGGCTAATTGTTCAACAGGATTCCAATTCTTAGTTCTGCACTTAGAAGATTTATGACCTTGTTTGTTGCATTTCCCTTCAAACTTAGGTTTCTCTTTGCATTCACTTTCTCTATGTCCATGTTTGTTGCAACTGTAGCATTTTCCATTAAATTTTGACTTTCCATTGCTCCAATAGTTATTTGATGTATGCCATGTCTTACCACAATGATTGCATTTAGGTTTGTTGTTCCTTTGAGCTCCTTATTGTGAGGATTCACCTTGTTCAGTATATCCTAATCCAATCTATCCATTTTGTCTGAGTTGTGTTTCCTGATCCATCCTAGTTTGTGAATTCACCATACTTTCATTTGTTTTGTTTTCAGTATTGAGATCATTCTGCAGTCTTTCTTTTTCTATCCTTAGATCGACAACTTCTTGTGTTGCATTGTTGATTTGACTTACCAAATCAACTTGCTAAAGTGATAAGTGTTGGATTTCTTTTTCTTTTTCTTCTAATCTTGTACTCAGCAATCTTTTATCTTCTTGTGGTATATTTTTGTCATCTTCTGCTTTGTTCTTTATTTCCATGACTTCACACATTCTGATAGAGTGAACTTCCTGTTCTCTTTTCAACTTTCTAACTTTTTCATGTAAATTGAGATTCTTTGCAAGCAAGTCTTCAATGGCTGCATCAACTTCTTCTTAGCTTTTGTCTTTGCAAAATTCTTCAATTCTTTCTTCTATATAGTTCATGTCATTCATCTGTATTGCTAATTCTTTTCTTCTCTTTAGGGAAAGAGAGAGCTACCCCTTAAGTTTTATGATCTTATCCATGGCCACTTTAAGATCTATCTTTTCATTCTCAATGGCTTTCTCCAGTCTATATGTTTCTATATCCTCTGATATTTTCTCAAGGTATTAAACTTCTAATAATAGAACCACTTCTTTGATACCAACTGTTGGAATTATATGATGTGCCCAATGACTGAGAGGGGGGGTGAATCAGGAACCAATAAAACTTAATCCTTTTAATCCACAATTAGATTAGCTTATTTGTTTGCATGCATATAAATTGAAAGTAGAGAATCAAATAAAACACATAACACAATATTTGGTTACCCAGAAACCTTCCAAAAGAAAGTAAAACTGGGGTGGGGATGATACCCACAAGATTTAGTACTTCAGTATAAATTTAGCATGTTAAATCTTACAATGACCACTTCTAATGGTTTTCCCTATTAGGAGCATAGAAAGGACTATTAGGTCCACCTTGTTAAAGGATTTTGTACAATACAATAAGTAATGCAACTTGGTTAAGAGATTTGAAGAAACGACTGTTAGGTCCACCTTGTTAAAGGATTTTGCTGATCCACCTATGAGAATAAACCAGTTGATGATCTACTCTGTCTAAATGTGATTGCTAAATAAGATCCTTAGAAATATAATTGATCACCTGAATGTGATAGATAAGACTCTTCTGTCCTGAACACTTCTGCACTTAACTCAAACTATCATTCGCATAATAATATTCATCTTCTTCTCATACATTATTGGATAAAACAAACTATCTTACATATATATATTTATCCAACAAATAAATTTGTAAGTTAGCTTGCAATAAATAAATTTATATTTAACAATATATGCAAATTCGGCTTCAAACTGTCACTCAGGTCCAAAAGACTACTCGGGTGATAAACTGTCACTTGAGCGATACTGAACACTCGGGTGATGCTAAACACTTCGGTGATGCTAAACACTCGGGTGACACTCTATACTCGGGTAACACTGTATACTTGGGTAACATTGAATGACTAAGTGTTTTGACACTAATTGAAAATATGTCTTGCCATAAGGTCTACAAGTTTCCTCCATTTTTTATACTAGCAAGATTTTGATTTTGCAGACCTCGTCACACTAAACATCAGAGGCAACACATTTAAAATAAATCTACCACCCGACACAAGTAAATATTTCCACAAGAAAATTTGTCAATAATAAATTAATGCATTTAATTCACTTTCTGCTATAAGAAAGCATAAATTTAGTACGCCTAATCCCTTGTAGTGATTGGCTCCGTAAAGTGGGGAAAAAATATAGTGTTCTAAAATTGCACCCCTACATTTATGAAACTTTTGCATCAAGATTTGCAAGTTGAAAATAAAGGACATGATCAAATGGTCACATTTTGAAATCATGACCCTTCATAGTGTAGTCTCCATGATCTATTACCCAAGTTTGAGGCTCATACGCATGGGCGCAAGGGAGACGTATAGATGATGATGCAACGTGGTAGCATCCATAAAATTTAAAAGTGCAATACTACTTTTGAGATGTGTCCCTTCTATCTAATGCATATGGAATGGTTACTTCCACTTGCTTGCAATGATAATAAAGCCTCTCTCTCTCTCTCTCTCTCTCTCTCTCTCTCTCTCTCTCTCTCTCAGCAAAGCTTTTCCAGATTTCATGCTCGGCTTGGGAAGATCTAATCTCATATCTATCTCTTATTTGCATTTGTACATTATCTTTGTCTATTTAGCATTATTATTTTGTATGTATATCATTGTATCTTGAAATAATGTCTTATTAGGTAGTAAGGCCTTTCCTCCCTCAAGCGAGGTATGTTTTTACTATTTGTTTTATGTTTGTGCAATAAGGGTTTTCCTCCCTCAAGCGAGGAATGTTCTTATTATCCATCTTTATGTAGTAGGTATTCTCATCCATTAAGTGGGGAGATATTTCTATTGCTTGTCTCCATTTCATTCTATCATACACCTATCTATATGGTTGTTCGTGGAGGTAAGAACACCAAAGAGGGGGTTTTGACTAAGGCAAACCTCTATATAGGCCCAATAATTTTTTAGGTCTTTATGTGTGCAAGTGATGAACAAGTACTTGAATCTAGGACCTCACATTAACTGAAACACTCAATGACTTCTCTATTATTTGTTGCAAAAGACTAAAGCGCAGTGAGATGACATCCTTGCCACGCACCGTTGTCTAAGGCTGAGAGCTCCAAACTTGTCTAGTATGTAGTTTATATTGTGTATTTCCTATTTCTGAAATCAAAATATATGTATGTACTATAGTTTGTGATTTATCATCTTTCCTTATATTTTTTATTTTGTAAGCATAGAATATTTATATTGATTTAATGCATTGCATTCTTTTTCTAGTTTATTTAAAGCCCCTTTGTTTCATATAAGTTAGTATATAGTTAATTTAAATAGATTAATATCCTTCCCTTAGCTTCTCATATCAATATCATTGTGGAATTGTAAGGAAGATTTTCTCTCGTGGAAGGTAGGAAATTCCCTACTCTACATAAATGATATAGAGCACATGGATCGACATGTAGTATGGCTTATAATAGACTGGGTAGACAAGACATTCTGACTGGTGCTAGTCTTAATGAATCCTAAGGTAGACGCACCAGCCAAGGTAGAGAAGGGAAAGGGGAAGAAAGTGAATGTCCCTATTTTAAAGAAGGCATATTATTCCATTCCCAAGGAAGCCACAAGATATGCTATGAAGGTGGCTACACAATACCCTCATGAGGTTCTGAAGCAATAGAAGCTGAAGGAAAAGAAAAAGGCTCATCCATCTACTACTGCTACCCCGCCTACTGATCTAACACCAACATAAGAGCCTATTATGATATCATCTCTGGCAGTGGGAACTATGAGTGCTTCTGTTTTGTTAGGCACCACTCAAACCATGGATGTTCCCTCCTCTTCGAGGTGGAAGATGGTCAAACCATTCAAGATTGGGGTAAAGAAGCCTAAGGTACAACCTACTCTTGATCCTTCACAAAGGTTCTATGAGATGTTAAAGAAGAATCCTTAGATAATGGATCCCGTGATGGAGGCACTACAAGAAGAGAAAGAGCTACAGGAAGATGTTAACCCCTAGTTGGTAAAGAGAACTAGATCTACAACTGTGGCTACATGAAAACTCAATCTAAGGGAACCCTTTTCAGAGGATATTTATGAACCCTCATAGATGGGTCCTAGGAAAACGAACCCCAAAATACATAATGTGGAGTCTGATATTACAACAGAACAAGATAAGAAGGGTGATGATCCCTTGGGGTTGGATGAATTTGATATCTTAGATTTTGTAAACATCCTTGGCTTCAAGGAGTCTTCACAGGAACCATCATTAGACTTCGGTGCACAGGAAATTTCCTTACAAGAAATGTTTGGAAACCTTGGAGGGGATGAGGGTGAATGTGAGGATATTGTTGTAGAAATGGAGCCCCTCTCAGAAGTAGAAATAAAACTTCCCCCAAAAATAGAGATAGAACTGACTGAGGGTGAAGAGGAAAAGGGATGAAGTAGAGGACACATGATAGGAGCTAGGTGAAGGCAAGGGTGAAAATGAGAAAGAGGAGATTCTGAAAGATGAGAAGGTCATGGAAGAGTAGGTTGAGGAGAATAATTATTGAGAGCATAGGGCAGCCACTCCTCTTCAAGAGCATTCAGTAGAGCAGCAAGAGGAGAGCTAGGAAATAGAGCATGAATCATTTTGACTAGAAATATATCAACCTCTTTCTGTGAGAACTAAGCCTACATGGCTGGCCAAAGAAATAAAACCCTGAAAGAGGACATATAGAATTGTATGCACCAATTTTTTCACAGATTGGTTGAGCATTCCATATAGGAGAATCTAGCTCCAAGAAGGGCCAAAGAATTGTATATGTTATGGAGGACACAAGGGGGCACTGGAAGGCACAAGTTGTTATTCCGCCTTTAGATAAAGTTGTAAAAGAGGGCACTCTAGACAATTTTCTAATGGATGAGGTAGATCTGGGGGTACCCACCCAGGAAGGAGGAAAGTCCTTGGTGAAATTGGGAGTCACATCCCTTTTCAAACACATACACCAAGATGAAACTGAAATAAGGGACTTAGAATCCTATAATAAAGTTTTGAAAGAATAAATTGCACAAATTTTGGACCCTATTGACCCATCTAGCCCATAGGTAGGATTGTAGGCGACATTAGAGAGGTGGGTAACACCTTCACAAGTAAACCCATTCTTTAAGGCCTAACATGAATGGAAGTAGGAGTTGGAGGAGTTTGGAAAAGAGACCATATGGGTGGTTCTGACACACTTATGTACTATTGAAAAATAAATTACAACTCTCCACTATATGGTCTTAGTTAGAGAATGAATCATTGAGATAAATGAATGAATAAGGCTATAGTTGAGAAGTTAGTTGAGTCTACAACATTCGAAGAAGGAGAATTGGATAAGTTGGCTAATTGGGTAAGGGAAATTAAGCTCACTATTAAGGATTATAATAAAATGCTAAAATTGATTTATAATAAGAAAGAGTAAATGATGCCCCATGTTGAGAAGGTAGAATAATTCATTGATTCTCTCGATTGCGAGTTATATAAAGATGAAAATAAGGAGAAGACATACTCCATCAACAACATTATTCAACAATTTTAAGGGACACTTGCCAACCTTCACATGAAAAAAGATGTTGATTGGATGTGTATGGCTCAAGAGAGCATGAGTGAGATTATGGAAGAGAATGAACAACTCCATAAGGTAGACACAAAGTTAGGAATCTTCTGAAAGAACTAGTAAACTCACCTAGAGTTTATGAAATTGCTAGATTTTGATGAATTCAGTGCCACTATTAATAACTTATGTCAATCCTTTCAAGATTAGTTGTCATAGAATTAACATTATTTCTTCATTCAAATTATTAAATTAAATTCATTCTTTACAAACACAACTAGAGAAAAAGGGGGAAGAAATTTGAGAATCCCATTTTTCTTCAAAATGTTGAAATTTTGGGGTTCGAATCTTCTATGTGTGGTGTTTTTTGGTGTTTCCAAGGTTGTACATGGTTTAATTATGGAAGGGGAAATTTTTTCATTCGGTTATATGTATTTATTTTGCAAGAAGAAATTGATTAGGGTATCCAAAGTGTTCAACTGTTAAACTCTAGTTCATTCCTGAATTTTAGGGCATGGATTTACTTCTTTTTTGAGTTATAATCGTGTAAATTCAAATTTTCCATATATTAGATAGGTTTAGAATTATTTTTTAGTAGTTAAACTTGAGCTATAAGTTTATTTCTCCCAAAATAAATGCTCATAAACCCTTGCTATGTGTTTGGCAATTTTGAGTTGTAAAATATGTATAAACTCGTGATGTTATTGTAATTAAAGTTAGAATTCTTGAAATACAATACAAATACATTTTGGTGTTGCAATAATGGTGTGAATTTATTCCATCTTTGTAAATTTGGAATTTTATTTCAGATTCAAGAGCCAAGTGTGTACTACATTGTGATTTTTCTTGTGATTTAAATAGTTGGTGTTAGCTGCAAATCTTTCAGCTTCTCGTGGTGAATTAATGGAGATGATATAATTAATTTATGCTTTAGGAAGAATTCATCTCACATGTGTGAATGTCTAGTATGACTTTGTGATTTGATGGGTTCTGATAAATTTTGATTTTAAATTCCTTCAAAGATTGCATCTGGGTAATGTGAATTGTGAGTTATCTAGTTCATGTTATTGCAGGTTTATCTGATCATATTCATTATTTTGTATAAAAGTTAGAATTATCATGGTTGATGTCCATTAGATTTCATTTATAGTAAATTTTCTTTAAATTTCTTATTGCCCTAAGCTTTTGCATTTTTTTGACAAACTTATGGTTAGAATTTAGTTGTTAGTATAAAAGTTAAGATAATTGTAATCTTCATTACATGCAGATTTATTTTCTATATATTTGAAAAATTACCAGAAAAAAGAGTTGTGAAATTGGTAATTTTAGTTTTCAAGCTTTTGAACCAGTAAAGGCCTCCTTGTGAAATCACATAATCTTCAACCAATCTTCAACTTGATCGAGACCCGATCATATAGAACCTTGGGAGTGACTCATCGCTCTTTCAAGAGAGGGATTTGACTTTCCTATCTATGTCATTGCATCATGAAAAAACAACAATCAAAAAGTCAGAGAGGAACTTGTCACTAAAATTCAAGCTCAAAAAGGTACAACAAATTCGTCAGATGCCATTTCCCAAGCATACCCAAAAATTATAATACACAAAAATAGAATTAGAACACCACTCTAATGCTTCCTCTAAAAATATTTAAAAATGTACTGAACCAATTTTATCACCATATACTTATGTAAAAAAGTAGAAAGTTTCCAAATTCTTATTTTAGAATCTGAATCTTCTTATCTCGATCTAACTTCTTTAGATCTGTAACACTTTATCTCTGAATCTACCAACCTGCACACATGAGGGAGAAACGTAGTTTTTTGTGTTGTATAGGGGCTTGTCTCAATCAAGCTTAGGATGATCCAACCTTCCCTACAACAAAAATATCTAAAATAATCCTCAAATTAGAATTAAATAATGTTGAATCATAATGATATACCTTCTCCAATGAATCTCCTTTGTCTTGAAGTCTTCATGAGAGGTAAATTCATGGATGGAAGCTCATGTATGTCTTCATACATGGATGAAACATAAGAACCTGATCATGGATGCCATATTCAATGCTAAACTTCATCAATGCTTGAATCTCCTTCATTTACTTATAAATGACTAGAGCTCTTGGTCAATGCTTGATGAGAGAAAGAACATATGATGCATGGATGTTAAAATGAGGAGGGGAGGCCTCCTTTTATACCAATCCTTAAGTAAATGTGTAAAAAACTTGAAGCAGGATGATGTGGAAGATGTTTTTTGGTCACAAAAATTTGAACATTGATATATTAAAAAATGAGCCCTTTTTGGCTGGATATTGGTGCTTAGTATCATAGTCCAAGGGGTAATACGGTGCCTAGTTCCATAGTCCATTGGGACTAGGGTTCTAGACACCCTAGCCCAGTCTTGGAGGGTTATATTAGAGGTGAGAGGAGCCAGGAAAGTATTATGCAAACAATGTTAGGCCTTGGGATGAGAAGGATTAGTTAAATCAAGGGGCACAAAATCAAGAGCACTATAATGAGGACTATGAGAGCATTTAATTTGTGGGGATACATTTTACGATACTATAAATTTGTAATTTATTCATCCCATGTGATCTATACTACATTGAACTTCTTTAACTCACAATCAAGGGATCTACTTATCTCCCAACTGTTCTTGACTTATAAATTGTTGAAGATTTTTAAATTGATTATCCATCTTCACCAATTATTCATTACAAACTTATATTAAAGGGTCACCCCCATCATTAGAAGAGACAGATTCTCAAAAATTTTAGGTAATGTAGGTGGTATATTAAGATAATTTGATCAACTAAGCTCTTAGGTTGGAATAAGTTAACAATCACCTCAGACTCAACAGCATTGGCATTTAAACCATGGGAAAACATGAGCCTATAATTTATTCTTAGAAGGATATCAAATTCAGAACAAGTTATGAAACTCATAAATAAGTACAAGATTTTAATAATCATAAAGGATCATATTTGTCATTAGTATATAAGGAAACAGTTCTTGAACCATCAATAACATAATCACCGAGTGACAGCATTCAGTCAAGTGTAGAGGACACCGAAAACAGATAAGTGCAATGGTCACCAAAAATGTTAAGTGTTGGTGAACACCAAAATAAATGAACACCAATATGCACTATCACCGACAGAAAATTTATAGAGTAAAACAAGAGCACAATTTACTGAGTAAACCGACAGACAATTCAAAGACATCACCGAGAAAAGACTACAGAGTAACTCAAGCACCAGTCTACCGAGAGACAGTTTTATTTCTGAGAAATGTGGATCTGAGTTAAACGTCTGATAAAACACTTGAGTTTTATATTTAGCTTTATGATTATCTTTAAAACCATTTCTTGAGGGACAATTAAAGCATATATAATTGTTTTAATCAGTATAACTGATTGTAAACATGAAAACTAGGAGATCGAGGTCAAGTTGTAAACCTTTGATCATAGAGTTTTTTTGTAAAGCGTGAAACCTAAATAGGTCAATACATTGTATAAATAGATGTAATAATCAATCAGAAGATGATGATTGTAGCCATAGAAGACATCTATGGATCAGACAGATAGTTTCATGCAGAAGGACACAAAAGACAAAATTCAGTTATGAAGAACAAGATTCAAGGCTACCAAGAAGAATAGAGGTATTAATCAATCACTATAGGTGATACATATACATTGTGAACTTAAAGGATCTATATTTAGCAATTAAATATTGCATACTATCAGGTCAACAAGTATTTTTGACTACTCTCTAACAATTGTAGAAAATAGAAGAAATCCTTTAAGAAGGTGGACTTAATAGTCTTTATGTAAATCTCTTAACTAAGTGCACACTTAATAGTGTTTCTAAATCTCTAAACCGAGTAGACCTAACAAGTCTAAAATGTTACTCCTAATAGGGTAAGATCATCAAAAGTGATAACACTTGTAGCCTTAATCGACACCTTCCATTCTGCAGATAGTGAAGCTTTGTGGGTTTCATCCCCACCACATTTTTTACCTTCTAACAGGGGTTTTCTGCATTACCAATTCTTGTGCCATGTGTACTTAAATTTCTATGAATGTTTACATGTAATTAAGTTTATGATTTGATATTACATGCATAAGGTAGAAAAGCATCAATGGTCAGTAATGCAAGAACAAAGTACTAAGGGTTAATTGATAAAAAAAATTAAGGGTACCGATTCACCCCTCCCCTCTTAGTACACACCATTCCATTATTCCAACAATTGGTATCAAAGCTAGATCTCTTATTTGGAAAATTTTAAATCACTTGATAGAAAAGATCATACAATGGAAAGGTATAAGATTGATAAGAATATTGAAAATTAGAAGTTGAAGATATAGATCTTCTATGAGCAATACAAAGAGGCAAGAATCAAGATGAGAGAGATACTGGATGAAAGAAAAGTTATGGAATCTCACAATAATGAAACAGACTATCATGAAGAAGAGATACATGATTTGTTTGATTCATCAAGATCTACATCTAGCAATACATCAGACACATCTGAAGGAAGCATTACAAGTCTGAATGAAATCAATCAACATCTGACAGAACAAGTAAAGTTACTACAAATCGGTCAAGTGACATAGATGGTAAGGATGATTGATGTTATGAATAATGCTAGACAAGATAAACAAGAAATAACATTAGCTATTGATGACAGAAGGAAGATCACTGAAAAGCTACAAGAAAGAGAAATTGAGATACAAAGACTTACTGAACATCATCATGGGATCACCAATCAAATAGTTCTTATGAGTCGTGAGCAAAACCGAGTGAACATAGAGCTCAATGGGAAATTGGAAGCTATTGGTGAACTAAGACAAGAAAATGAGAGACTGAAGCATGAAGCAAGGATTCAACAACAACACAATGATATGATCAAGAAAGTTGAATAAAGTACAAAAAGAATGGATGATTTTATGAATGGACAA
Source organism: Thuja plicata (assembly GCA_018584345.1). Lineage (NCBI taxonomy): Eukaryota > Viridiplantae > Streptophyta > Pinopsida > Cupressales > Cupressaceae > Thuja > Thuja plicata. Next base: position 1,307,026 of record MU227229.1, read on the forward strand.
AGAAGACTCAACAACAATACCGGCCTAGGGTATACCAAGCATGGAGAATCATCAAACCAAGGTGATCGCAAAAATTTCTACACAAATCCAAGACCAAGGAAGCAGTCATGCAATCATTGTGGAAAACCATGCCAGACTTCAAATGTTTGCAGGAGCAAAGCTAAAGGTATTCCTAAATCCACTTCTACATTCATAGGTAAATGTTATAACTGTAACAAGCATGGACACAAATCACATGAATGTAAATCTAAGGTGAACCAACCAAAGAAGGAAACCTACATGGAAAAATATTGTTCTACTTGAAAAATGCATGGACACACCTCTCATGAATGCAGGAAAAAGAAAAAGCAAGCATGGAAACCAAAAGAACAAGAAAATGTTTATCAACCGAGAAGAGTCGGTAACTCATATGTTTGGGATTACAACACATGGTAAAATTGCACAACATGTGGTAGATATGGACACATAGGTGCAAACTACATGAGAAAATGGATACGAAGGTCTAAGAATTGGAATAACTCTAGAATGGCATGCTTACACTTTCATAAGGTCGTTCATCTAAACTAGGTCTGAAAAAACCAAGTGACAAAGTCAAGCACTTTTGCTAATGGGAACACTATTAAAGATATCATGAGAATGAGAAATCAAATGTGGAGGAAAGCTACAAGCAAAGATGATGCTGGACCAAGCACCACAGTTGGTGATACCTCATCCAATGGATCTGGTGATATCACCACCCCCACCTAAACATACAAGTAAGTATGGAACTACACTATATTCTATATCAGTTCCAATATGCATTGATAATATGCCAAATTAGAATGAATAAAGATGCACTATGGTATTACTTGTTATGAATTTGTGAATCCAATCTCGTCGGTCAATACATACCAAGAATCATCGGTATACATATAAAAACCAAGTTGTCAATGTAAATTGAGCATCGTCTGTAATCATGTAAAAATACAATCAAGTCTTTGCTACATACTGAGCACCATCAGTGAACATCTGAAAGTTCAATTTGACACTTACCCTAAGCAGTATAAACTCACCAAGCTAAGAAGTTTGTGTGATAACCAAGTGACTCTGTCTTTGACTGCTGAGAAGTAGGTGAAGCATTTATTGAACCACTTAGGGCATCATCTATAAAAGGGTGATGGAAATCTCATTCATTCACCAAGCGTTTAAGAGAGAAGAGCATAGCGAAGAACAGGGTGAAGAAGAGTGACCAAGGAGCGACCAGATTGCAGAGAGATTCACAAGCACATTCACGGCTACTCTGACAAATGCCCAACAACTATAGCTAAGATCAAGTGAGTATCTGAGACTCACTGAGAAAATAGATCATTTACAGAGAAAGCCCTAATTTCAAGAAATAATGCAACCACATCGTGAGTCTCCAAGATCAAAAATGCAAAGGACAAGAAGGTCAATCTGATCAAGAATACAACCTATGAAGAGCCCAAGTATAAATTTTAACCAGAGGTTTCTTCACAACCCGACGACCAAGGAGCATTCTCCAGTATACCTCCTAGGGTTTTTCTTGTTGAAGATTTCTGAGCATATATCCACTATAAGATTGCAGAGATTGGAGACCTTGAGGTTGAAGAAGCTTACAAGAAGCTTTGCATAGATGGAAATATTAAAGATGAACACAAGCACATAGAGGTAAAAGGGTTAACAAATGCCCTAATGTTTCTGAAAGAGTTTAAAACTGAGTGGATTTGGATAGTACTCAGCAAAGTACATGATAGGAAAATGTGGTTGGATGAACTGAAACCAATCACCAAGGATGTTATTCATGCAGTAACTAGTTATCCTGTAATCGACAAGGCCAAAGCCCTAAAACCTCCTTCTCACCCCGAGATCGAAAAGATGACAGGTGCAATATGGGACGACAAAGGTTTAAAGCTTAACTCCATCACTGATCCAAAAATGAAGCTCAATGTATGTATGTATACTGGGATACAAGGTATTCCAAGCCAGCAAACTAAATAGCATAGTATGCAAAGCAGTTGACACTGCCTTTAAGATTGTGAAGAAAGGTCTACAACTAGATTTATCTGAGCTTCTACTGAAACAACTAGAAGAGAACATGAGGACAATTAGGTTAGCAAGGTCTAATTCATGTAAGTTTGGATCACTCCTCATGTGTACATTTTTCTATTTCCAGAATTTCTTCCTATCTGTCAGTAATGTCAATTGGGACACAACCCGACCAGTAACTGTACAAATTAGTGAATATATTAAGTCACTGGGGGATAATTTTACATCAGTCATGGATGCATACTTCACTACCTTCAATGAAAGAATGCAGAAAAGAATGAAGATACCTGAATAGTTGGTGGAATAGTATAAGGATAACATATGTTTCATAGTGGATACTGACACCACTTTAATAAAACTAGTTGTACCAAGGACATCATGGTTGTTGTAACACCCCAAAATTGGTAGCTTGCAACTCTAACCAATTTTGTTGCATTTGTCAACCTTCTGAATCATCAAAGTCCTATTGTACTAGGCAATTCTGAGTTTCGACTGACTCTACTTGACTTAAGTGTCAAATGTAGAAAATCCTAAATCTGCATTAATCACGTGTTATATTTAATTCCTAATTAGCTAAATAAACCCTATGATCAAATTAATTTAATTACAAAGTCCTGGCGCTTTAATTAAATTAAATTCACCCTTTTAGCTAAAACACATCAAAAGGAATTAAATAATATTTGATTATTTATCCTCATTTCAATAATTGAATTTAATTATTCAAATAATTGACAAAGTTCATTTATGAGGTCATATTTCATTTATTTAATAAAATAATCACTCCAAAATCCTCACTCCAGTTCAGGAATGGAAACTTTGAGTTGTCTGAGATTCAAAAAGTGCAACAAACCAGTAAACTGCTTCATTCACTCAAAAAGACAACAGCTCATTGTTTCTCTCAAAGGAAACTTTCTAATCTAAACTAGATTTTCAAGAGTTAACTGTTTCTCTGAAAGGAAACTTGTCATTCTAACTGGACTCTCATCCTATAAAAGAACTCTCTTGTTCTCATTCAAAAAAAGGGGAGAATTCATTGTTCAAGCATCGAATTGTTGCTGCATTTTTAATAGTTTTATGCATTCAATCAAGCTTTCATTTGCAATAGACTAATCTCTTTTTTAGATTAATCATGTCTAGTTTAGCTTCTTTCAAGCATTCTTAGATTAATCTCATTTCTAGATTAATATGTCATATCCATTTCTAGCTTAATATCTCATGTTTATTTCTTAGATTAATCTTGCAATCTCTCATTTCTAGATTAATATGGAATTTATATTTCTAGATTAAATCCTTCATTCTTAGCTCAGTCTAGGATGTTGGATTCTCAAATTCTGAGAGCTTATTCAAAAAAAACCGTCTAGATAGGAGGCAACAGGTCGAATCATCCAGGCATGTAGAATGAATAACTCCATATTCATCTCTATGTCTGACTGATGAACAATGACCATGTTGAAGTGTATGGCCAAGTTAGAGGCTCATATTTAGCAGATACATTTCTGGTGCCCACCGTGGGGCAGGAAATTCAATTTTTGGCCTCATATTATACATTTTTTGTCAATTCTATTTTCTTTCTCACTTTGATCAAAATCTGACCCCACCACCACGTTTGGGTCATCATTTCAGTTCAAAATGACTATAAACACGCCTATCTTTGCCCAAAAATCAAATCTATGGCAAAAAACTTTGCTCGAACAAGCTGAACGGCCCTCTTCACACAAATTGAGGTAATCTCTACATGTAGGCTGAGGACTGCACGCATACTAAGGGAAATTTTTTCTAAAATTTTTTGTTGGGGTTTAAATTCCAATAATCTTTGGTTTTATGTTTGCTTTGCATGTGCATTATTAATCTCTAGAGTACATACTGATCTCCCGACCCCAAACCCAATTGACAAGCCTAACCAAGGCTTTTGTTTTTCTTTAGTCAGTTGGCGCGGTGTATAAACACTATTGTTTTTTTACTTGCAGGCTGCATGTGGGACTAAATTCCCATGCCCATAGAACCTGCGCAGCCCATGCTCAACCCATCACCACATCCCACATCCCTCCTCCCCAACCCCTCTGTCATTTCCCCCTCCACCCTGCACTGCATTAACCACTCTTCTCCCCACCTCCTTCTCACCCGCCACTTCCCCTCACTCCATCTTTGCTCCCTCTACTCCTCTTCACTCCCTCCAAACCACCCCTCTTCCTTCTTGCCTCCCTTCATAGATACCCTTTGCGCTAAACCCTATCCCTCCCACGATGCTGTTGCGACACCCTCTGCTCCGCCAAAACCCCATTCCCCAAGTGCTTAACCCCGCCAAAACTCCTCTACCCCGACACAACCTGCAACTCCTCCACCACCACCAGCCCTCCAAATGGGCTACTCAGCCCCACCACTTAGTCACTCAGCCTCTCTGCCTAGCCTCCAAATAGCCACACCCACACACCGCGCAACCCTCCACCCAACACAACTAGCACTTGCTCCTCCCCACCTCTGCTTCCCTCACGCGTTGCCACACCACTCCTCTCGCTTCCTAACCCTACTCTCAACCTGCCTCTTTCCTCCAAACAGCCCCTTCCCCTCCATAGTGCTTCCTCCCTCTAAAACCCTCCATCCACTTCCTTCATCGCCCACAGCCAACTCCTCTCCACCTCCTGCGCTGCCTCTGCGCAGCACTTCTCCACTTCCGCCACCTCTGCAACCTTCTCTGCCCCACTTTCCATTTTTAGATAATACATATCTATGCATATTGCGTACCACTACATTCCATGAGATGCCATCTCAATGAGGGCAGATATTCAAAGGGTTCTTAATTGATGGAGTTGTAGGTGTTCTCATTATGTCTTTGCACAAGCTTTACTTCAGTCACTAATGTTTTTTAAAGTTTTTATTTTATCAAAAGTCTCCAATTTTTATGTTGAAACTTTGAAGCTCTATCTCAGTGTAGGCACATAAAATTAAAATCACACATAAAATTTAAAAAATGGACATGTGGCGCCCAATCATTTGATTTCTTTGCACGCAGGAATTTTTCTGATCTTAAATTTGACACCCATTCAGCCTTCATTTTGCAGGGTTATTGGCTTTCTACAATGATCGTTTGACCGTCAAACTTAACCTCATGAGTTGCTAACATTAGCAGGATTTTGAATTTTTTTTTAGCCCTCACCATTGGCAGTTTTGATTTTGTAGCCTAACTTTAAAGTGTTATATCTTGCTCATTTTGAGTCCTTTTTTGGAGCAATTTTTTTATTTTGGGTAAAATTTTCTAAGGATCATTGTGGTGAAGTTAGTTTCTATTTTTGGTTGTTGGATTTCTTAGAAATTGCATATTTTGATGACTGTACCTACCTAATCCCCCATTTTGCAACTTCCAGAGCCTCGTACGGGCTCATATGGTAACCTTTTTGGATGCAATTTTTTTTAAAAGTGCATTATTTTTTGTCTAGTTTCTAAATATGAAATCAGATTTATGATTTTCTAATTTTTCTAATGCTGAAAGGTTTTAGGCTTTGTTGTTCTCTGGCTTATCTTGTTGATTACAGCCTAATAGTGGTTTGCAGGATGTTGAAAAAGAAGACTAAAACACAGACTACTAACAAGTCATCTTGCAGGTTGCCTTGATAGATAGAATGCTAAACATTGTGCTTCCATTTTATTTTTGTTTTATTAAAATAGGAATGGACATGCAAGAATTTTTAAAATGAACTTCTATCTGGTGTTTCAGGGATGGCAATAATGTCAAGAAATTATGCTCTCACCCTTTTGGGATGATCAGAAATCTAGAAACATCATTGTCATCTTCTTATGTGTCTGAAGTATCTTCTAGTTTTGTAAACCCAAGGAATTGCGTGGACGTATCCTCTCCCCTTGCCTTCGTGAATCTTGGGTGAAAGAGAAATCCATACAAATCCTTTAGCGTGGCTACCTCCCGAGAGCTTTAACAGATTCGATGAGAGTGGATTGCCCAACTGGTAACAGGCTATAGCCAAGCCCTTCCGAATCGGTATATAAAAAATGTCATTGTGATTAATGTCATAGTGAACAGGTGTTGAATATGTTATACCGAGAAGAAGATCTCCCTTAGTAACCTTGTGGTGTGTAAAAACCTACATAATGTAACTTTTGTGGGTTGGGAGGCCTCCATAATGGAGCTAATCTGTCGCAAGTATAACCACCTAAATGGATGCCTTGACCGAAAAACTTTGTGCTAGTAACCAAAATCCCTCTATCTGCTGGCGCAAAAGGTCAGAGACTGACTAAGATGTCCCACACTTTCACGATTGTTAGTAGAGATAACGGCCCCTTAGGAAGTCAATACCCTTGGGATTTGAAGCTTGGTGTGCCTGAGAAGTGAGTGCACTATAAGGAGGAGCTCGTGCCTCCAAGCTTCTAAGTTGTCCACTATGAGTAGGTGTGGTTGAACTTCAGTTCAAGTGGGAATTTAGCAGATATTTCCATGGCTTACCTAGGATTGTAGTGTCTCTACTCTTTTTACAACAAACATTCTGCTTGATGTGTCTTGCGTGAGTAAAACATCAAAAAAAAATACAAACATTAAAATCAAACATCAACCTAATCATTCAGATTCAAAATCTACACTTCTAGGTGTTAGCTATCAACTCTTGTCCAAGTTCCTGCATCTGCTATCAAAATATGAACAACAGTCAACTTGGTGTCCAATTCTATATTTTGTTGTGAAGGTTCTATCTAAATTTTCACAAATCTATGTTCTCAACATCACTCCTAGTCTATCTTTGACTGCAATCTATTGACAGTCTGACTCGCTTGTTGTCTTGAAATCTAACTTTGTTTTGCTAGTCCAAGTGACCCATTATCTATTTCAATCTTATCATCTTTGTCTACGTTGTCCTTATCCTGAGTTGTGAAAGCAGGTTTGTCAACCTTGACTCAAGATTAGAGTAGTTTCTGTCTCTGTCTCAGTTGGACATTATCTCCTTTGTCCTTTGGTCTTGGACTTAATCAGCACTTTAGATATCACTTCAGCACTTGTCAGTCAATCAATTGATTCATCATACCTCCTCTTCAATCTTCTAAACAAGCACATCAAGAAAATCTTACAATGTCTAAAAGCAAAGAAGAGATTCTTATGGCAACTTTATCAAAATAGCTTGAATCTTTGAAATATGAACTTCAGGAATTGAACAAGAAGGAAAAGGATGCTTCATCTGATGAATCCTCATTAAGATCAACATGCCCTTTTCTATTTGATCATGATTCTCACATCTCTCCACTTCCTTACAACATGGATAAAACTTGGTATGACATTCCCATCTTTGATCAAGAACAATTTTATGACAACCCTATCTTTGATCAAGAGAATGTGGAGGAAACTATGATAGAATCAGATGAAAGTCTTTTCTATCTGCAAAAGAAAGATATTGCAAGTCAAGAAGCATATAATTATCCTTTAGAGAGAGCTTTTACTCCTTTGGGACAATCTTATACATCAGCATTGGAGGGAATTCTTGAGCATAATCTCATCACATTGCCTCCAGCCACATCACGTGGATGGAGATTCTTGAGTACCTATTGTGCATATCATCAAATAAATAAGCATAAAACTTCATCTTGCAGGGAGTTGAAACATAAAATCCAAGATCTCATAGATGATGGCATAATTGAAGTGGAAAATCCTAATGAATCATCTAGTGAAGATACTAATCTCAAGCATGATCAATATCAGGAATCCATGTCTAGAAATGGTTCCCATATCCCATCTACTTCTTCCACCGTTCCTCCATCTCCTAAAGCTTCACTATCTCTATCAATAACTAATCCTAATGATGACTGTGTCTACTCTCAAGGACTACCTCTAATAGAGATCCAATCTAATTAGCATACATATGCAAGTCTTTTTTAGACTTCAAAGATCATAGACCTAAAGATTCCATGTGCTTCAATGCTTATCATGCCTATTACAAAGGATTCTCCATCGGTGTGTCAAGAATCCTTCATGCAGTTCAACACTCCTACCTCAACCTTAGAAGTGGCTCCATGTCAAGGAGACAATCCAAATTGTGAAGAAACAAATATCAGTAATGATCAAGATCAAGACACCATCCATCCTTATCCAATGGTTGACCAAATTCACACATCTAGAGAGTCTCATGATGATTTTATCATCCCCTTCCATTTATTCCTAGAAGAAACTCATACATCTCCTATATCTTATCCATCTCCCAATCAAGATCAAGATATCCTTTCCACCATCTCTAAGGAACCTATTGAAAATCAAGAGCAAAGTACCCTTTGTACACCATCTAATTATCCTTGTCAAGATCAAAGCATCCCATCATCCCCTTTTCATGCTCCTCCATGTCCAGAAACCATCATTCCTCTAAATCCCTTGCATAAAAATAAATCCCCTCAAGCTTCAGATGCTCCTATCAAAGCTACTCATGCACCTACTGATATGAAGATGAATTCTAAAGAGAAGATCCTTGGTCATGCAGCTCACTGTAAAGATTTTTATATCCCTTCCACACCTTATATCCCTCCTTTCAAACATAACTATTTTCCTTCACCATCCTCCAATTCCATTCTTGGTCCTTATATCTCAAAGCTAAAATTGTCAAAACTTCCATCTATATTGGGTCCTTATGTCCCTCCATCTACCATGCCTATCAATACTAGCTTTTCATTTGCTTACCCTATCTCCTATCAAGATCAACAAAGACATACATCCTGGAACTCTCCCTATCAACCCATTCATATGAACCAGTCATATCAGCCCTAATCATCCACAATTCCCAAGTCTTTTGGAAGCAATCTGGATGTGCAATGAAAAAAACAAAAATACAAGAACCCACTTACATATGAAGATCACTATGTCCCATCTAATCAATATGTGACTACAAAGAGATCGCAAAGGTCCACTGAGCAAAGAATAATATCAAAGCAAATATGGGTTCCTAAATCCATCATGGATGCATTGCATTCTAAATCATCCAAAAACAAAGGAAAATCAAAAGCTATGTGGATTCCCAAGTCTCTTCTAAAGGACTTGGAAACAAAAAAAAAAAAATCAAACGCTATGTGGATTCCCAAGTCTCTCTTAAAAGACTTGAAAAAAAGGAAAAGTTGGAGTTGGCATCCAAGCTTCCAAAGTATTTCACTTCATCTCCATCTAAACATCTCCCATCTTCTAAGTCTATTTTGGTTCCTCATGTCCCAAAATCTATTACCTTGAATACTTCATCCATCTTGGGTCCTTGTGTACCAAGATCCATATCAGCTCATACATCAAAGCCTCAAGCTATTCCATCCACTTTTCCTCCATTTGTCCACTACCCTTCAAGGGGTGTGTCAATGTTGATATTATCACCATACCCTATCCAACATCCTGCACCTACCACCTACTCATCCATCTCATATCCTTCCATCCCTCTTATCCAATCCACCGCATAAATCCTTGGCTACCATCTTCCTTATCCTCCATATCATCTCCTCTACCATCACCCTATCAGCATCTTTGAGCATAATTTCAGCGGCCTTTTCCTGCCATAGCATATCTTTCCAAGGAGCACTATCTAAAGAGCAAGAAGCTTAAGTTCCTCCATAAAATCAAAAGTACAAAAAAAAAAGAAGAAGAAACATGTGCCTTGGTGAAAACCTGGTAAACAAGTGCCTTGGTAGCAAAAGTAAAGAGAAATCAGTCCATCCTGTGGTGAAAACCACTTCATGTGGTGCCTTGGATAAGTACCATGATGAAAACCTGGCAAACAGGTGTCATACATAATTCCTCCTACTTGCACTCTTCACTTGGGGGCAATTTTCTTCCATGTTTCTCTATCCATCATATCCTTCATGTACTCCCTCTTACACCTTTGATCTTAACAAGGGTGAGCCTATCCATGAGTATCATGCCTCTTTCCATGCATTATCCTTTCCATCAGGGTATTCACTTTCTCTCATCCATGGTACCTTCTCATGATCTTTCTTGTCCCAAGCATATCCTTACTATCTCTAAGCATTCCTACCATAATCCAAAACATGCACTTATACCTTCATCACACCTTATCTCGATTGCGCTATCATAGCTCTATCCTATCTAATTGACCCCTTGGTCTTGATCAAAATTGACAAATAGTTTCTCAAAAGTCTCTTGACATGTCCATTCTTTTGGACCACATGCTTTTCATGACATCAGGTCATTATCCTACATGCTATACAAGCATCGCTCCATGAGCCTACATTGCTATATTATTTTTTCCCTAGCTTGGGTAATCTTGAGGAGACTATCCTTGAGGGTCACATTCACTCTCTTTATCCATCATTGTATATTTGTCTCATCCATCATCTTTCTAATCCATCTGTAATGTCCTACACCTTGCTAGATATTGGGGGCAAACCAATGTGATCTTTCTTGAGATCGAGCAATCTAAAAAAGACTAAAAAAATTGTAAAATGTCTTGAAAAAAATCTAAAAACCGTAAAAAGTTCTAAAAAAATGATCATCTTGGTGAAAACCTAGCAATAGGCACTTTGATGTATCAACCAAAAAAAAATCTATATTGACTATCTTTCAATGACCAAGTATAAGGGCAATTTAACCCTGACTCCTGAAGATTGAGCCTTGATCTGAGGACAGTATTTTGAAAGGTGATAATTTTCTAGGTATCTGGGCAATCTAACCCAGATTCTTGAGAGTCAAGCTTCATTCTGAAGATGACCCTCATAAAATTGATTGAAACCAGTTGTACTCTAGGGGCAACCTTCCTGGTCTAGGGGTTACTGTCTTATTACTTTTTAGAATCTCTCTCGCATCACTCACTAGTGGTTCTCACTGCATGTCCCTGCTGATGCCTAGCTATTTACTCAGATTTCTCTACTTGAGAATCTCTCTCACATCAACCACTAGTGGTTCTCACTGCATTTTCTTATTGATGCCTGGCTATTACTAAGATCTTTATACTTGATAATCTCTCTCGCGTCAGTCACTAGTGGTTCTCACTGTGTCTGCCTACTATCGTTGTACTTATGAGATTTCTCACAAATGACATATATCTACAAATTGACATCAATCTGTTAAAGTTGGAGTTGTACTCAACACTCCATCTATCAATAATGTGTCTTACCAATTCTTTTCTTCAGTTTGTGCACAGCTTTCAATCACTTTTATGACACTTTGGTTCCTCTGAGAACCCTCATGACTTGATACTGATCCAGAGTCATAAGCCTGGGGGTAATCAAATCAAGTTTTTCCTCACAGTATGAGTCAAGTCATTCATCGTTGTTTGCTACTAGGGGCATGGGTCCCCAATTATATTGCATCATTATTAGGTGTTTGGGCGATCTAGCCTAGATTCTTGAGGATCAAGCTTCATTCTGGAGATGATTCTCAAAATCTCATCTATTAGGTGTCTAGGCAATCTAACCTAGATTCCTGAGAGTCAAGCTTCATTTTGGAGATGATTCTCAAAATCTCATCTATTAGGTATTTGAGCAATCTAACTTAGATCCCTAAGGACCAGGCTTCATTCTAGAGATGATTCTCAAAATCTTAATCTATTAGGTATTTGAGCAATCTAACTCAGATCCCTGAGGATCAAAATTTTTTTTAGAGGTGATTCTCAAAATATTAATATATTAGGTATTTGAGCAATCTAACTCAGATTCCTGAGGATCAAGCTTCATTCTGGAGATGATTCTCAAATTCTTAATCTATTAGGTATTTGAGCAATCTAACAAAGATCCCCAAGGATCAAACTTTGTTCTGGAGATGATTCTCAAAATCTTAATCTATTAGGTATTTGAGCAATCTAACTCAAATCCCTGAGGATCAAGATTCATTCTGGAGATGGTTCTCAAAATCTCATTGTTAGGCATTTGAGAAATCTAACTCAAATCCCTGAGGATCAAGCTTTGTTCTAGAGATGATTCTCGAAATAGGTATTTGAGCAATCTAACTCAAATCCCTGAGGATCAAGCTTCGTTCTAGAGATGATTCTCAAAATCTTAATCTATTAGGTATTTGAGCAATCTAACTCAAATCCCTGAGGATCAAGCTTCGTTCTGGAGATGATTCTTGAAATCTTAATCTATTAGGTATTTAAGAAATCTAACTCAGATCCCCGAGGATCAAACTTCATTCTGGAGATGATTCTCAAAATTTTAATCTATTAGGTATTTGAGCAATCTAACTCAGATCCCTGAGGATCAAGCTTCATTCTGGAGATGGTTCTCAAAATCTCATTGTTAGGTATCTGAGCAATCTAACTCAGATCCTTGAAGATTAGGCTTCATTCTGGAGATGGTTCTCGAAATCTCACTAGGGGCATAGGTCCCAAAATTTAATCATATCTTTGGATCACACTAGAGTTAGTAATCTTGTCATTTCTGAAGGATAACTCACTAATGACACAAATAGGTGTTTCTCAACACCACAATCAAAAGTGTTTCTTAACACTATCTTTGGACACATCTGTGTTTCTTAACACACATTAAATATTGCAAACATAAACATCTATCGATAGCAATCAAACACAGAGCACTCACAAGCACAATGGTTTTTCTCAATGCCCCTATACCTATACATCCGAAAACTTTGAAATAGACTGAAGTATGCTGAACTTATTTTTGTATGTTGTCTATTCTCATTGATTTTTGCTAATATTTTCTTTGTCTACTACTTGTTGGTGAGGTCGGAATTATCTCCTTCACTATTATTTCTCTGCTTGTTTACTGGTGTACTCTTACTCTATCAAACTGGAAACAATGTTTAGGTCATCTCAGCTTTTGTGCTCCAATGCTTACATTAGTTTCCCATATCTTATCCGATGAAATTCATATCCATATCCTTATGGTTGCAATGGCACTAGTAAGGATTGTATCATTTTTGATGTTCCAAAAAAATCTCTGTGATGAAAACTATTCAATGGGTCCAACAACCACGTCCTAGGGATTGCATCTAGCATAGGATTGCATTTTCATTCTAGACTTGCATTGCAGAAACATTTCAATGGTCACTTCATTTTATTCTCCTAGATTATATGATGAGGGATTCTTATTTAGTTTTTTGGCTTCATCACGGTTGCCCAAGTGTTTGATCCTTTCTCTCACTCTTCAAAAGTGGCTAAATTGACCACTCTTAATCCTTTTTTGGGCTCAAAATCGAATTCTGACACTTCTATATAGCTCAAAATTGCACTTAATATTTTTACATGATTGGATGCTTGTGCAATCGACTTTCTGACATCACTTTCCTATCAAAATCATCTCCAACCAACATTCTCTCACATCGACCAGATTCTTCCATAATTTGTTTTGATTTCTTCTTGACGTTCGATTCAACTTCTATCTGTGCTTTATCACTTTCAATCACCATTATGGTGTGTCATCTTTCCATTTCACTCCCAAGGGGGCTGGATGATTACATCATTGAATCACTTTCAATTTATCATAGTCAATTTGATTTAATTTCAATCTATTAGGTGTCTGGGAAATATAACCCAGATTCGTGAGAGTCAGGATTCATTCTGAAGATGGTTCTTGAAATCTCACTACTAGGTAATGGGGCAATTTAACCCTGACTCCTGAAGATTGAGCCTTGTTATGGGAACAGTCTTTTGAAAAGTGATAATCTATGAGGTATCGGGGAATATAACCTAGATTCCTGAGAATCAAGCTTTGTTCTGGAGATGACCCTCAAAAACTTGATTTAACCGACGTCTCAGAAATCTACCCTAGACTTTGGAGAGTTAAGCTATATCCTGGAGATGACTCTGAAACCTTCATCAATCGATTTTTTCATCATAAATTCTTGAAATCAATTTCAAACTATTATTCTATGCTTTAAACATCAGACTATTCTTTGAATCAATGCACTACTCGCACATCAATTCAAAGAGGGGCAGAATGTAACACCCCAAAATTGGCATCTTGCAACTCTAACCAATTTTTTTGCATTTGTCAACCTTCTGAATCATCAAAGTCCTATTGTACTAGGAAATTCTAAGTTTCAACTTACTCTACTTGACTTAAGTGTCAAATGTAGAAAATCCTAAATCTACATTAATCACATGCTATATCCAATTCCCAATTAGGTAAATAAACCCTATTATCGAATTAATTTAATTACAAAGTCCTAGCACTTTAATTAAATTAAAATCACCCTTTTAGCTAAAACACATCAAAAGGAATTAAATAATATTTGATTATTTAACCTCATTTCAATAATTGAATTTAATTATTCTAATAATTGATAAAGTGCATTTATGAGGTCATATTTAATTTATTTAATCAAATAATCTCTCCAAAATCCTTACTCTAGCTCAGAAATGGAAACTTTGAGTTGACTGAGTTTCAAAAGTGCAACAAATCAGTTAATTGCTTCATTCACTTAAAAAGACAACAGTTCATTGTTTCTCTCAAAGGAAACTTTCTATTCTGAACTGGATTTTCAAGAGTTAACTGTTTCTATGAAAGGAAACTTGCCATTCTAACTGGACTGTCATCCTATAAAAGAACTCTCTTGTTCTCATTCAAAAGGAGAATTCATTGTTGAAGCATCGAATTGCTGCTGAATTATTAACTCACATTTATGCATTCAAACTCTCACATTTTCTTAAGTTTCATTTGCAATAGATTAATCATGTCTAGTTTAGCTTCTTTCAAGCATTCTTAGATTAATCTCATTTCTTAGTTTAATCTTCAATCATAGCTTAATCTTATGCTTATTTCTTAGATTAATCTTGTAATCTTTCATTCTTAGATTAATCTTGCACTTACATTTCTAGGTTAAATCCTCCATTCTTAGATTGGTCTAGGTTTTTGGATTCTTAGATTCTGAGAGCTATTCAAAAACCCCATCTAGATAGGAGGCAACAGGTCAAATCATCCAAGCATGCAGGATGAATAAATCCATATTCATTCTTGTGTGTGACTAATGAACAATGACCATGTTGAAGTGTATGGCTAAGTTAGAGGCCCATATTTAGCGTATCACAGTTGCCACCATTAGATTATGAGATCAACATTGATCAAGAAAAAATGCTATTGAATCATTACAATGGACAAACCATTGCCAAGATTTAGCATGTATGAGGAAGCTAAGGCTAGAATTAAAATAGTCTTAGTAGTGAAGAAGATCGACAGAAAGAAGACTAAAATGGTAAAGACACTTGAGAAGAAACTATTGGTTAATGCTGAAGGATCATAACAACAAGATGACACTGAGGGATAGTCACCCATCAGTGAATGTGAACAATTGAGTGACTCTGAGTCAACTAAATCTGATGCACCACTAGCAAAGAAACCAAGAACTACTGTTGCATCAAGAACTAGGAGTCAGACTTCAAAAGATGCAGACTCACCGCCAATAAAGAAAGGTATTGTGAGGACTTACAAGAGAAAGCCTCAAACTGGGCAACAAGAACCAAGGAAAAGAAGAAAATACATCCAAGGAAAAGAAGATAAGGAAGATATTGAGCAGGATGAGAAAGAACAAGGATCTCAAATAGAAAATCTCAAAGTTCCTCACATAATTGATGAAGTTGTAGCATCAATCATCAAGGCAGGAAGCATATCACACTGAAATATAATGCAATGGATAAGCTTATCTTCCAGAGATCAAACCAAGATTGAAGAAGCCATAGTTAAGGCAATGATTTCTTACAAGTATGTACCAGTACAATTCAATAAGAAAATGCCACAAGAACTAAAAAATAAAATATTGGCAAGGTTGACTTATGCACTGCATACAGAAAAATAGATAAGGGAAAGATCCCTAGTCACAATTATGCCACCCGAGTCAAAAGTTGAAGAATTTGATGAAATGATGAAGAAGCATTAAAATAAATTTTCAGCTAAGATGAGATCTTACAAAGTACTAGAGGAAAGATTAATAGAGCTTGATAAATAAAGTGATGAAACTTGGAATGAAATATTCAATCCACCTGAGGAGGATACAAGCCCTGAGAAGGTATTGGCTCTTACCGAGACCCCTCACTATGAAGAGAAAGAGGCAACACTAAGTCTAGAGCACATCTTCATAAATGACACTGAGGACATCAATCTAGTTGAGTTGACAACACAGGCAAGCAAGGCCATGGATGATGTACCCCAGATTTTTCAATCATTAGGGAACACAACAAAAGTCACAATCAAAGATATAATTCTTATTGATTCTGATGATGAACCCAAGAAAGATGAAGATATGACTGATGCCCGAGCAGGAAAAGGAAAAGGAAACAGATACAATGGATGTTGCATAGGTATATATACCAGGACAAATGTCATTATTGATACAAGCTATCAATATCATTATAGAGGCAAAGGAGAAGATACCTAAACCTGATGCAAACAATCTAATAGACATAGGTGATGAAAAAGGGAACCAGATAGATACAGCTATAGAGAAGAAAGATGCAAGTTGAGAGGAGAAAATAAGTGATGCTACTAACAAGAACACCGAAGATGAAAAGGTTGCAGATACAGATAAGATTAATGTGGAAACATCCACTACTGACCAACAGATCAATATTGAGAATCACACCAAAGGCACAACACCTCCCACACAATCACCAAAGCAAGAGAAAGAGCATGAACTAGCTATAGTTCTACATAACCCTACTATCACCACCATATCCAAGAAGAAGAAGAAGAAGAAGAAGAAGAAGAAGAAGAAGAAGAATCCAGTCACATTAGATGAGATAATTGAAATACCAGACTGTGATCCTAAAACATTGGATCCAAAGTCACTTACAAAGTTGTAATGTATGAAATGGGGTGTTTACGAATTTTAGGAATATGTAAGGGGATAAGATGATTTGATTGTTAATTGTTGTTTGATTTGATTAAAGTGTGTTGAATTCCTTAACCCTACATCATATTTAATTGAATTTAATTGATTTTGTATTGCAATTGTGATTAGGGAGAAAATAAGATGTTCCTCTTTTATTCCCAAATGCACAAATGGAAGATCCAAGTTGATCAACCCGAAAGAAGGGTTAATGCACAAATGAATCAACTATTCGAAAAGGAGAATAACAAGAAGGATATATTAAATTCTATTAATTATATGTATAGAAATGATATATGACAGTAATTGAAGAAATAGGAGAAATGTACTAAACTTGAAATATTGCAGATCAAAGAATGCTATTTTCTGAGGTCTGTAGACTGTTTATGGAAAAACTGACAGTTGATCCCGAACTGGAATGCAAAGACGAACAAAACGCAGAAATATTTTTCCATTCTGATGTCATCTTATGAAAAAGGTCAACCTTGACCCACAAATGTCAACCCTGACCCAATAATGTTGACCCTGACTGCACAGGTCTGACAGAGAATTTGTTCGCGTCGTCCGAAAGAAAGTCAAAAAGGGTATCCAGATATGGTCTTAAACCTGTTGTTCTAAACATGTACCTGCAAGAAAAATAGGATTATTTGTTGTGGGGGAGGGGTTTTCCTTAGTCAAACCCCAATTTAGGAATTAACCTTGAAATCAATAAAGTACAGAATGCTAGCAAGTAGTAGAATTGAATCTAACAATGAAGCTATGATATTCAATAGATATGCAATTGAATTCAAATGTATGCAAGTATGTAAGTATGAAATCATGGGCTTTAGAAACCATAAACCTCCATGATTGTATGCTTTAAATCCACCTTGAAGAGATGATAAAATATTCTTGAGGATGCACAAAGGATCTTGAAGGAAGATCACACCACCATGATGGCTAGATCTAGGGTTTGAATGATGAATCTTGAATATTTTGCACCTAATCCCTTCAAAGGCTTGAAATCTTGAATCCTTGATCTTCAATGGAGAACTTGAATTCTTGAGAGGAAGACTTGAACACCTTGAAAGCTTGAAAACATGTAGAACAATGGATGCTTGAACAAAATCTTGGTTAGAGCTTTTTGCACTTGGAAGACTTAGAGAAAATGAGAGGAAGAGCTTCCTTTTATATGAAACTAGGGCACAATCTTCTAAGGAGGCCAACATAGGATAATTCAATTCCAATTAGACCCATGCCCCTAGAAAAGGACTTATATTAAATATAATTTAGGAATCAACACTTTGGAACCTGAAATAGCCAACGCGGAAGCGGGAAAATTGAATTTTAGATGACCCCCGGCAAGTTCCCAGTTTTGAAAGGGGGACCCTAGTCAGGGTTGAGGTCAACCCTGACCTAGGTCAAGGTTGAGTTCAACCTTGACCCAGGGGGTCAGAACCCCTGGAAAGTATGCCAGGTGGGGTAGGAGGTGCCCGGAGAGGCCCAATCAGGGTCCTAAACAGGCACAGAAGCAGGAGATGATGCAGAAATGGGAGGATGATATGATGGAGGTCAAAAAAATCCCCTAAGGAGGGCTAAACACTCTTAACATGGAAGTGCTTCCATTTTAAGATGATACATTAAGCCCCCACTTTAGCAGGA
>MU227229.1:1327865-1344777 GCA_018584345.1 Thuja plicata
ATGACACTCTCATAGACATCATAGGTACTATAAAGAGATGCTAAAAGAAGCATAATGAGAAAAATAGCCATACACCAAAAGAATTTCATGATGAAAATGCAAGAAGTGTTTTTGTATATTTTATGAGCATTATGTAAATTCTAATCTAAGATGTAAATATAACACCAAAGAGAAGGATTTGTCTATCGCAGGTTCACCAAAATGTAATGTATGAAATGGGGTGTTTAGGAATTTTAGGAATATGTAAGGGGATAAGATGATTTGATTGTTAATTGTTGTTTGATTTGATTAAAGTGTGTTGAATTCCTTAACCCTACTTCATATTTACTTGAATTTAATTGATTGTGTATTGCAATTGTGATTAGGGAGAAGATAAGATGTTCCTCTTTTATTCCCAAATGCACAAATGGAAGATCCAAGTTGATCAACCCGAAAGAAGGGTTAATGCACAAATGAATCAACTATTTAGAAAGGAGAATAACAAGAAGGATATCTTAAATTCTGTTAATTATATGTATAGAAATGATATATGATAGTAATTGAAGAAATAGGAGAAATGCACTAACCTTGAAATATTATAGATCAAAGAATGTTATTTTCTAAGGTCTATAGACTGTTTCTGGAAAAACTTACAGTTGATCTTGAACCAGAACGCAGAGACAAACAAAACCCAGAAATCTTTTTTCGTTCTAATTTCATCTTATGAAAAAGGTCAACCTTGACCCACAAATGTCAACCCTGACCCAATAATGTCGACCCTGACCTACACAGGTCCAACAGAGAATTTGTTCGCGTCGTTCGAAAGAAAGCTGAAAAGGGTATCCAGATCTGGTCTTAAATCTGTTGTTCTAAACTTGTACCTGCAAGAAAAAGAGGATTTTTTTTTGTGGTGGAGGGGTTTTCCTTATTCAAACCCTAATTTAGGAATTAACCTTGAAATCAATAAAGTATAGAATTCTAGCAAGTAGTAGAAATGAATCTAACAATGAAGCTATGATATTCAATAGATATGCAATTGAAATTCAAATGTATGCAAGTATGTAAGTATGAAAGCATGGGCTTTAGAAACAATAAACCTCCATGATTGTATTCTTGAAATCCACCTTGAATAGATGATAAAAGAGTCTTGAGGATGCACAAAGGATCTTGAAGGGAGATCACACCACCATGATGGCTAGATCTAGGGTTTGAATGATGAATCTTGAATTTTTTGCACCTAATCCCTTCAAAGGCTTGAAAGCTTGAATCCTTGATCTTCAATGGAGAACTTGAATGCTTGAGAGGAAGACTTGAACACCTTGAAAGCTTGAAAACATGTAGAACAATGGATGCTTGAACAAAATCTTGGTTAGAGCTTTTTGCACTTGGAAGACTTAGAGAAAAATGAGAGGAAGAGCTTCCTTTTATATGAAACTAGGGCACAATCTTCTAAGGAGGATGACATAGGATAATTAAATTCCAATTAGACCCATGCCCCTAGAAAAGGACCTATATTAAATATAATTTAGGAATCAACGCTTCAGAACCCGAAATAGCCAACCCGAAAGCGGGAAAACTAAATTTTGGATGACCCCCGGCAGCTTACAAGTTCCCAGTTTTGAAAGGGGGACCTTGGTCAGGGTCAAGGTCAACCATAACCTAGGTCAAGGTTGATTTAAACCTTGACCCAAGGGGTCATAACCCCTGGAAAGTATGCCAGGTGGGGTAGGAGGTGCCCGGAGAGGCCCAATCAGGGTCCTGAATAGGCACAGAAGTAGGAGATGATGCAGAAATGGGAGGATGATATGATGGAGGTCAAAAACATCCCCTAAGGAGGGCTAAATTTTATTAACATGGAAGTTCTTCCATTTTAAGATGATACAAAAGTATGGAGAATTATGCAAGAGGAAGGCTATACATGACAAGCTCAAAAGGGAGCACAAGAACTCACAAGTCCTGGAAAGTACAAAAGAAATATTATTGCAGATTGTTCTTGACACCAAAATTGATCAAAATGAAACTATAATTGATCAATTAGTAGTTCTCACCAATTCCATCACATCACAGAATGTAAATGCAGACAAGGTAATTGAGGAACGTACTGAGAAGAAGTGTCAATACAAGCTTACAAATAAAATCAGCCAAGAAGTGGCAAAAAAAAAGGTAAAAATTTTTGAATTAGTTACTACAATAGAACCAATCTTATCATAAGTATTCAACTTAATTCAAAATTTTTGCACATCAGACACTTTTACTACCGAGCATAGTGAAAAAAATAGCCAAAATTGATGAAGATCTTAAGGCTAGTGCACAAAGTCTCACAACCGAGGAAAATGGATTCAAATTGCATTATAACAAGATTATAGAAGAAAAATGGTTGAGACTTGAACTTCAAAAGGAAGAAAGAAGAATCCAAGATGAGGTAATTGAGCTACAAGTTAAGTTATTCCTGAATCTCACACTACTATTGAAACATATGACTTCGGCAAAAGCATTGATTGTCACCCTAGAGATGTTTGTTACAGAGAGCATATATGACATGCATGCCAGACTCACCTTGGAATTTATGACCCTTGATAACCTCAAAGAGAAATTGGAGAAGCTAATGGAGGACATTCAAAAATCTCATTCCCACATTTTTGACAAGTTGTAAGTATTACACCTTTATCATTATTTTCAAAAAAAGGGGGGAAATGATATGATAAAGGGGGAAATGATAAGATAAAAGGGGGAGATGATAAAAGGGGAAATATATGTATAAAGGAAAATGTATCAAAGGAAGAAACATGTATATACACTACACCGAGGCATGCACATAGGGGGAGTCATATTGACAAGGTAAAAATTTGGTGCATATACTGAACATTTCAGTTTTGCACATATTAGTTTTTGATACTAATGCCAAAGGGGGAGATTGATAATCCTAAAGGATCATATTTGTCATTAGTATACAAGGAAATAGTTCTTGAACCATCGGCAACATAATGACCAAGTTACAACATTCAGTCAAGTGTACAGGACACCAAAAACAGACAAGTGCAATGGTCACCAAAAATGTTAAGTGCTAGTGAACACTGAAATCAATGACCGATATGCACTATCACCAACAAAAAATTTATAGAGTAAACTAAGAGCACAATTTAGTGAGTAAACTGACAGACAGTTCAAAGACATCACCGAGCAAAGACTACAGAGCAACCCGAGCACCAGTCTACTGAGAGACAATTTTATTTCTGAGAAATGTGGATCTGAGTTACACGTCAGATAAAACACTTGAGTTTTATATTTAGCTTTATGCTTATCTTTAAAACCATTTCTTGAGGGACAACTAAAGCATATGTAATTGTTTTAATTAGTATAACTGATTGTAAACATGCAAACTAGAAGATCAAATTCAAGTTGTAAACCTTTGATCATAGAGTATTTTGTAAAGCGTGAAACCTAAATAGGTCAAGACATTGTATAAATAGATGTAGTAATCAATTAGAAGATGATTATTGTATCCACATCATACATCTATGGATCAGACAGAGAGTTTCATGCAGAAGGACACAAAAGACAAAATTTAGTTATGAAGAACAAGATTCAAGGCTACCGAGCAGAACAGAGGTATTAATCAATCACTATAGGTGACATATATACATTGTGAACCTAAATTATCTATATTCAGCAATTCAAGATTGGATACTATCAGGTCAACAAGTATTTTTGAGTACTCTCTAAAAATTGTAGCAAATAGAAGAAATCCTTTAAGAAGGTGGACTTAACAGTCTTTATGTAAATCTCTTAATAGAGTGCACACTTAACAGTGTTGCTAAATCTCTTAACCGAGTAGACCTAACCAGTCCTAAATTTTACTCCTAATAGGGTAAGATCATCAGAAGTGATCACACTTGTAGCCTTAACTAGCACCTTCCATTCTGCAGATAGTGAAGCTTTGTGGGTTTCATCCCCACCACAGTTTTTACCTTCTAACAGGGGTTTTCTATGTTACCAATTCTTGTGTCATGTGTACTTACATTTCTATGAATTTTTACATGCAATTAAGTTTATGATTTGATATTACATGCATAATGTAGAAAAGCATCAATGGTCGGTAATGCAAGAATAGAGTACTAAGGGTTAATTGATAAAAAGTTTTAAGGGTACTAATTCACCCCTCCCCTCTTAGTACACACCATTCCATTATTACAACATATCTAACAACACACAATTTCCCCAAGCAAGCAAATAACAAAAGTTAGAGGAAAATGCAAAGGAATTGGTTTATGCTCACAATACCTTTGATTAATGTTTTGCAACTGTAAATAATGATAATACAAACAACTAAAAAATGATATGAAATAATAAGAACAAGTGAGATAATAATTAAATGATCAATCAACTACCTATTTAAGAAATATGAGATAACAAAATGATTATTAATCAATGAATGCATACATATAAAAGAAAACATTTAAAAACAAATGTGTCCAAATCTTAAAATTAAGTCAAATTAAACTCAAGTTTGATCATCGAAATCATAAATTATGCAAACTACATCAGATTCACCAAAATGAAATGGTGAAAATTGGAGGTCACTAGCTTCACTTGAGATATCATTTCATTAGGGAACAACTAATTAGGCTCAACTTCAGTCTTGTAGGAGAGTTGAGAACTTTGGTTAATTGTTCCATTTTTGGCTTGATGTGATTGTATATGATTAAGATGGTAAATGATGTAAAATAGGTAATAATTAGCATAAATAGATATATGAAAAGGGAGAAATCAAAATGAAAAGTAAGATCTACTAATGAGATGTAGATAGGAACTTGTCTTTGAAATTTGAGCTTGAAAAAAATCAAACTATGAAGTTAGGTTCCTTAGTCCAAACATGTGTCTATAAAGCTAGGCGCCTTAGCCCAAAAAAGTTTACTACAAACTGAGGCTTCTAATCTTGGATCATGAGCTTCTGTAGATTCTCCTTTCCAAAATTTATTCAAACAACATTAGAATATGTATCTAATTGGATCAATCATAGGATTTTTGCATGTTTAGAATATAGAACAATGTTTGTAAGTCTACACACGCATAATAGTGCCACTTTTGATAGTTAGATCTATAACTTGCATGGACACACACACACACACACACACACACACACAGAGTTGTTGTTTATGATCTTTCCTGATTCAAAAAAAATTAGGAATTAACCTCCACTACAACAATGATAGTAGGGAAGAGGCTAAATGCCTTAAGGAAATGCTTGAATGGATAAATTCTACCTTTGATATAAAAATATTTTATGGAAGACTCATACAAATATTCATGGTGCTTCATATGTGTCAATGCATGACTTCACTCACAGAGGAACACATAAAACTTGATCATGATTACCAAACTTGAATAGTTCATGTTTGACTTTAGATTTATCCTTAATTGCCTCAAAGATGCCTCATTGAAATACTTTAAAATGCTTTCTTGAAAAGGATGGATGTTAAAATGAGGGAGGGAGTTATATCTATAAAAACTTACACCTTTTTGAGTTTAAATTTTGAAGGAAGGCCAACATTGGGAAGCACTTTTCCACTCATTTTTTGACTAATAGAGGTTCAATTTTGAGCCTAGAATGGCTAGACTATGGCACTAAGCACCACAATAATGAGGCTTATGGTGCTAGGCACAATAGCCCTAGATATTTGATCCAAACCAAGGTGAGTGAGCTTAGTATTGTGGTAGGCTTTTAGAAATGGTCATCAATTGAACACAATCAATACATGAATTAGGGGCATGAGGTACATTCTCCAAAGTGAGCCCAAAATGAGTGTAAAATTATTGAGGGATGTAATTTACAACACTAAAATATCAATAATAGAATAATCTTGTGTGAAGTCAAGCTCCTTCCATCATGCCCTTACTTATCCATTTACATACACTCATGCACATTTATTTTTTCCCCATCTTACCCATACACAAATATATTTTGATATAATGTAGCTGTAATATAAGAAAAATGAGTGTTGATGTGTGTGTTGATTGATTGTTGTTATGTATGTATATTTAATGTGATGATTGTTATGTGCAAGGAAGATAATATGTTCCTTCTAACCTTAAATACACAAAGGAAGGATCCAAATTGATTAACCCCAAAGGAAGGATCAATGCATAAATGAATCAATCAATTGGAAATGAGAATAAAGAGGAAGACCTTAGATTCTGTTTTATAGAAGAGAATGTGTGATAGATTTAGGAAGATTAAAAAACTTTAATTGAAATGAATTGAAGACAAGTACTAACCTCAAAATATTACAGATCTGAAGAATTTTGTTTTCGGGTGTCTACACTGAGTTTCTAGAAAATTTGCAATCGGATCTGGAATAGAAACGCAGAGACAAAGAAAATTGAGAAAGCTTTTTCTGATCTGACTCAGTTCTGATTTTGACCCAAAAGTGAATGTCACCTTTGACCCAGAATTTTTGATTCTGACCTAGAAAAAATGTTGATTCTGACCCAGAAATGAATGTCACCTTTAACCCACAATTTCCAATTCTAACCCAAAATAGAATGTCGATTTTGACCCAAAATCTCTGATAAAAAATCTATTTTC
The DNA here is from genome assembly GCA_018584345.1 of Thuja plicata. Taxonomy (NCBI): domain Eukaryota; kingdom Viridiplantae; phylum Streptophyta; class Pinopsida; order Cupressales; family Cupressaceae; genus Thuja; species Thuja plicata. Next base: position 1,334,431 of record MU227229.1, read on the forward strand.
AGATCCCGATAGTTTGTTGAAAAGGGTATCCAAATCTATACTCCAATTCACTGTTCCGAACCTGTCCCTGCAAGAAAAATGGTTTGTTTTTTTTGGGGGGAGGGGTTTGCCTTATTAAAACCCCAATTTAGGAATTGACCTTGAAATCAATAAATGAAAATAGAGAATGGTAGCAAGTAGTAGAAATAAATATAACAATGAAGCTATCGTATTCAATAGATATGCAATTGTATTTTGAATGTAAACAAGTATGTAAATATGAAAGCTTGGACTTAATATTAGAAACCATAAACCTCCATGATTGTATTCTTGGAATCCACCTTTAAGGGAGACTGAATGAATCTTGAGGATGCACAAAGGATCTTGAAGGAAGACCACACCACCATGATGGATAGATCTAGGGTTTGAATGATAAATCTTGAATGTTTGAACAAAATCCCTTCAAAGGATTGAATGCTTGAATCCTTGATCTTCAATGGAGAACTTGAATTCTTGAGAGGAAGACTTGAAAACCTTGATTAAACTTTGAAATCTTGAGGACATGTAGACAAATTTTGTGCTTAGATTTCACTTATATTTCACTCAGTTGATGGTTAGTGTTTATGCTTGGTTAGATAAAATGAGAGGAGAAAGCTTCCTTATATATGAATCTAGGGAAAAATATTCTAGAGAGGCCTAAATAGGATAATTAAATTCCAATTAGACCTATACCCCTTAGATTTCACTTATGTTTCACTCAGTTGATGGTTAGTGCTTATGCTTTGTTAGAGAAAATGAGAGGAGAAAGCTTCCTTATACATGAATCTAGGGCACAATCTTCTAGAGAGGCATACATAGGAGAATTAAATTCCAATTATACCTATACCCCTATAAGAGGACCTATATTAAATATAATTTAAGAGTCGTCACTTCAAAACCCAAAACAGCCGACCCGGAAGCGGGAAATGAACTTTTAATGACCCCCGACAGCCGACAAACTTTCAAATTAGAAAGGGGGACCTGGGTCAAAATTAAGGTCAACCTTGACCTTGGTCAAGTTTGAGCTCAACCTTGACCCAGGGAGTCTGAACCCCTGGAAAATGTGCCAGGTGGGATAGATAGTGTCCAGAGAGGCCCAATCAGGGTCCTAAACAAGCACAGAAGAAGGAGAGGGTGCAGAAATGAGGGGACAATATGATAATGGTCAAAAACACCACCTAAGGCAAGATAAACATTCTTAACATGAAAGTGCTTCCAGTTTAAGATGATACATTAAGCCCCCACTTTAGCGGGAGTATGGAAATCGAACATACTCGTGGTAAATTTATAAGAATGACTCCAGTGGATCACAATGAGGTAGAACATCACTTAGTCAAGGACATGAGCCCCCAGACCAAGGATTATAACTCAACATACATGCACAAAGATATGAAAGCAAAGAGAAATTAATCATAGAAAGCATACATTACTACATAAGCAAGATAAGAGAAACACTATAAATAACATAGCTACATGATCTAATCCTACTAACATGAAAGCAAAAGAGAGGAAAGAGAAAGTGATTACCTTGCCTAGTAAGATGCCCACCTTACCATGAATCACCAAGGAGGGAGAGCCCAATAGGTTCACCCATGAACTATATTTTGTAATTGTAATGTGTCTTCTAACGGCTTTTGTAATATCCATAGATCCACATTCTTGTATCACTATAGAATATAAAATGCGTGTGTTTTTAGGATTTAGCAACTTATGTGCGTTACCTTCCAAGGATTTAGCTTATGATATTAATTTTCCATTAGTATGCAAAACAACACTTTAGGTAAGCATACACCAAAATACAAACCAAAGAGAAAACCAAAAATCAGATACAAAGAGATCACCGAAATGACTAAGTACAAAGAGAACCGATGACACAACTTTGTGTGTACACCAAAATTGCAAAGAAGAAACATAAAGAGGAATCTGACAGAGGAACCTGATGTGCAGAATAAAGTGCAAACCGAGAGACAGATAAAGTGCAAACTGAAGAGTCAGTTAAAGAGTAACCGAACTGATTACAGAAGCATAACCGACCGTCAGGAGCCGAGAATCAGTTGCAGCCTGCAAATAGTGGATCTGACTTCCACGTCAGATAAAGCAGTCTTATTCTATTTATAAGATATTGATTTTTTTAAAATCCATTTCTTTAGGGACAAGAAACATGAATGTAAGTGCTTTAATCAATCTAACTGATTTAAAATACGTAGACTAGGAGATCAAGGTACAAGTTGTAAACCTGATCTTAGAGTTAACATTGTTTTTTCGTGAAACTTAATGATGTCAATCCATCTTATAAATAGAGATTCAATCATTTAATATACAAGGATGTCAATATGAAAGAGAGGATGAATGAAGCCTGCAAGCACATCTGTGGATCAGATTGAAAGTTTGAAGAACCAGAACAGCAAAAGGTGAATTTGGTTAGAAAGAACCAAGAACAGAGGCTACTGAGAATCAGAGGTATTATTCAATCAAAATTAGGTGATAATATTATTCATGTAAACTTAAATGGATCTGTATCAGTAATAGGAGATTGAATTTACTAGGTCAAATTGTAATTTTCTATCATTCTAACAAGTGGAGCAAAGTGTAAAAATCCTTTCAAGGAAGGTGGATTTAACAGTCCAGCTACAAATCTCTTAACCGAGTGCACACTTAACAGTGTTACTAAAGCTCCTAATAGAGTAGACTTTAATAGGTTTCCACCGATACTCTTAACCAGGTAGATCATCATAAGTGATCAAATTGTAAGCCTTAATCGGCCCCTTCCAATTTGTAGATAGTGAAGATTTTGTGGGTGCCATCCCCGCCAAATTTTTTACTTCCTAATAGGAGTTTTTTGCGATATCATATATTGTGTTATGTGTCAATTACTTTCATGAATTTTCACATGTATGTTAATATAATGAATTGATATAACTCACATCAAGATAGTATAGATCAGATTGAATGGATATACAATTAATTACAAAGGTTAATTTATTAAAGGATACAAAACTTTTAGAGGTACTGATTCACCCCTCCCCTCTCAGTACACACTTCCCATTAATTCCAACAATTGGTATCAGAGCTAAGTCTCTTCTTGGAAATATTAAAGGCTTGAGAGAAAAGATCATACAATGGAGTACATACTCGACAAGAATATTGAAAATAAGAAGCTAGAAATTCAGATGTTCTATGAATAGTATAAAGAAGCTATAATCAACATGAGATAGTTGTTAGATGAAAGAAAGATTATGGCATCTCGTTGTAATGAGACAGATTATCATGAGGAAGAGATACCATATTTCTTTGAGTCTTCAGGATCAACTACAAGCAAAGCATCAGATACATCAGAAGAAAGAATCACAAGCCTAACTGAAATCAATCTACATCTAGTTGGACAAGTTAAATCTCTACAAATCAGTCAAGAGACACAGATGGTAAGGATGATTGATGTCATGAACAATGCTAGACAAGGTGAGAAAGAAAGAACACTAGCAATTGATGACAGAAAAAAGATTATATAAAAGCTACAAGAAAAAGAATCCGAAATACCAAGACTTACAGAGCATCACCATGAGATTACAAATCAAATTATTCTTATGAGTCAAGAGGCAAACAAAATAAATGTTTAACTCGTTGAAAGAATAGAAGCTATTGGTAAGATAAGAGATGAGAATGAAAAGTTGAAACATGAAATAAGAATTCAGCAGCAGCAAAATGAAATTATCAAGAAAGATGAAGAAAGCAATAAAAGAATGGATGATATTCTTGAAGGACAACGAAGAGTCAATAACAATACCAGTCTAGGTTTTACCGAGAATGGAGAATCATCAAATCAAACTGATCCAAAGAATGTCTATACAAATTCAAGACCAAGAAAGCTTACATGCAATCACTGTGGAAAGCAAGGCCATACATAAAATGTATGCAAAGGCAAAATGAAAGGTATTCCTAAATCTACATCTTCATTCATAGGATTTTGTTGTAAATGTAACAAGAAAGGGCATAAAGCATATGAATGTAAGTCTGAGATGAAGCAATCAAAGAAGGAAACCTACATTAAAAAATACTCTCCTACTTGAAAAATGAATGGGCACACAACTCTTGAATGCTGGAAAAAGAAAAGGCAAGCATGGAAGCCTAAAGGTCAAGAAACTCCCTATCAACCAAAGAGAGTCGGTAACCAGTATGTATGGGATTACAAAACTTGGAAAAATTGTACAACATGTGGAAGATTTGGTCACATTGCTGCAAACTGTATGAGACAGTGGACTAGAAAGTCTAGAAGTTGGACTAACTCCAAAATGGCATGCTTACAATGTCATAAATTTGGTCATCTCAAGAAAGACTACTGAGACCGAATGACAGAAACCAACACATATCCCAATGGAAATACCATTGAAGATATCCAGAGAACAAGAGACAAAATGTGGAGAAAAGCTTCAAACAATGATGAAGCTGGACCAAGCAATGCAAATGGTGAAACCCCATCCAATGGATCCAGTGACATCACCACCCCCACCTAAGAAGAACAAGTAAGTATGGAACTGCATTACCCAAGTTATCATTTTACATCATTTCCATAATATATTGATTGAATGCCAAATTAGCATAAGAAATATGCATCATGGTATTACTTGTTAAAATCTGTGATAACTATGCTATCGAGCATACATACCAAAATTCATCAGTACACACTCAAGCTGAGACTGCCTACACTTACCGAGAAGCATCGGTTAAAAGCAAAGGTGCTAATATAAACCGAGCCTCGTTGGTAACCAAGCAAAGTAAACAAGTGGTTTGCAATACCGAAACCCATCGGTAAAGGCAAGAGGTTAAACGACCAACCAAAATGACATGTCATCACAGAAGGAAAGTTGAAGTCTCAACCAAAGAACTCTGTCTTCACACATTGAGGAGTTGGTAATCATTTATGACACACCTTTTAGGTCAAACAGCTATAAAAAGGTGACTGGTTGGTCTCATTGTTCACCACGACCAGAGAAGAGCGATGAAGAGTAATTTTTGAGAAGAAAGCAACAAGATCAAAAAGTGACCGCAACTCGACACAAAGCACTCCACGCAGATCAAAAATCATTACAAGTATAAATAGTAAGTTCTACAGAACTGACAAATCTACTTCACGCATTTCATAAAAAGCCCTAAAATTAAAAAATGGCCTTGACATCAAGAACTGTAAAATCAAAGAATACAAAGAATGATGAGTTCAATCTCATCAATAATTCGGCATGTGAAGAACCAAACTACAAGATTCACCCTGAGGTTGCCTCACAACCCGACGATGTTGGAGCATTCCCGCGCATACCAGCTACGTTTTTTCTCATGGAAGATGTACGATCATTTATACACTGCAAAATTGTAGAGATAGGAGATTCAGAGGTTGAACAAGCTTATAAGAAGCTATGCAACAAAGATGGAACACTGAAAGATGAACATAAGCATATAGAAGTAAAAGGGCTCACCAATGCCCTAATGTTCTTGAAGGTCTTCGAAACTGAGTGGATTCAATTAGTACTAAGTTGAATGCACAATCATAAACTTTGGTTGGATGAACCGAAGATCATAACCCGAGATGTTATCCATGCGGTCACCGGTTACCCTGTAACCAAGAAAGTAAAATCACTAAAGCATCTACCCAAGGACGAGACTGAGAAGATGATAGGAGCCAAATGGGATGGTAGAGGATTGAAATTTTCCACCATAACCAATGATGAGATGAAATTTGGTGCATGTGTTCTAGGATACAAATTCTTCCAAGCTAGTAGGTTGAACAACATAGCATCTGGTGCAGTGGACACAACGTATAAGATTTTGAAGAAAGGAACACAGTTGGACTTATTAGAACTTCTACTGAATCAATTAAAAGATAATTTAAATACTATCAAGAATGTGAAGTCAAACACATGTAAGTTTTGATCACTCATAATGTGTATTTTATTCTACTTTCAAGAAACATTCCCATCGGTAAGAGATGTGAAATGGGATAGCACAAAACCAGTCACCATGCAGATCAGTGAACATATAGCCTCACTGGGAGAAAATTTTGAAATATTCATGGATGAATACTTTAATGTATTCAAAGACCGAATGCAAAAGAGGGTAAGGATCCACGAATAAATCATTGAGAAGTATAAAGATGAAATATGCATCATGGTTGATACAGATCATACTTATATCAAGCCTATTGTACCGAGGAAAGCATGGCTTCAACCATTAGAATATGAGATAAACATTGATCTTGCATCTAAGGCAATTGATGCCTTGTTAAATGAACCATTGGATAAGAAACAACCCAAGTTTGAAACATATGAGGAGGCCAAGACAAGAATAAAATTTGGCCTAGTTGTTAAGAAAATGTTTAGAAAGAAGGACAAAATGATAAAGAACCTCAAAAAGATACTATCGGCAACCGACGAAGAAACTGAAGAACAGGTACCTATTGGTGAAGCTAAAGAAAAGGATGACTCTCAGGCTATAGAGTCAGATTCAGCACCTCCTCCACCAACTAAAAATCCAAGAACAAAAGTTGCTTCTAGAACAAGAAGCCAAACATCTAAGGATTCAACTCCTTCACCTTTGAAGAAAGGAAAGGTCAAAACATACAAGAGGAAAGATGCCACATTGAAGAGAGGGAAAAACAAAAGAGGAAGGAAGCTCATTAGAACTCGAGAAGATATTGAAGACACCGAGCAAGATGAAGCTATAGAGGCAGAAAATGTCAAGGTAAAAGCTTCAAAATCTATTGATGACATTTGTAAATCTATTGCAAATTTAGGATCTGTTACAGATTCTAAGATTAGAAGATGGCTGAAACCAGATCCAGAAGATCATAAAGAAGTGGAAGATGCCATCATAGAAAAAATGTATAAATTCAAATATGTACCAATGCAAAGGTAATATGGTACCAAGGGAACTCTTAGACAAACTATACTCCAGATGGACATTTGCTTTGAAGAATGAAAAGAAAATAAGAGAAAGAGTACATGTTACTCTCATGCCTCCTGAATCCAAGAAGGTAGAAATAGATGAGATGGTGGAGAAATACAAAAAGGAGTTCTCACCAAAGTTGAGAGCCTATAAATTTCTCAAAGGAAATATTATAGAGATTGAACATGATAGCCATAAGAAATGGTGTAAGATTCTAAATAGACCGACTGAGGAAGAAAGCCCTGACAAAGACCTACAATAGCAAGATGTTGATAAGGCAACTCAAGAACAAGTCTTAATAAAAGATACAGAAGATGACACATCTGTTGAGTTAGACAAGGAAGAAGATGACACAATCGAAAGAAGAAATGTAGATGTTGTAGATGAATCATGGCCAAACACCACAAATGACAACATTGTGGATAACAATATCATTGACATTACTGATGACCCAGCAGAGGAAGTTAATAAAGGTGAAGATGTCAATATTGCAAAGGACACAACCGATGAGAAGGAAAAAATAGTTGATACTGCACAAGTGAACATACCAGGCAACATGCCAATATTGATACAAGTTATCAATATTCTACAAGAGAAGGACAAGACACTAGAAAAGGATGCTCCCAAGGACGTAGAGGAAGAAGAAAAGAAAGACAACACCGATGATCAGAAAGATATCAGAGACACTCAAACAATAACTGATATTGATAAGGTTACAGGAGGAGATTCAAAACAAGAAGATGCAGACACAATAGAGAAGAATGTAGAAACAAAGAATGATGAAGCTAAAGACACCAATGAAGGAGATAAACCTAAAGATGGCACTCCTAAGGAAACTGACAAAGGTGCTACCAACAATGTGAAGGTGAATGTGGAGACGTCTACAGACACCGAACAAGTTGAAATCGATACACAGCAGTAGAAAGAAGCACAACAGGTTACTTCATCAAGCACAACTGAGAAAGCTGAGAAATTGGAAATGGTTTTACATTCAAGTGCTACACAAAAGAAGAAGAAGAAATTTAAGAAGAATAAGTTGGATTTCACCCTGGAAGAAATTATTGGAATACAAAAATGTGACCCAACTACACTTGATTTTGAAGCATTACAAGAATACGGTGAAATATGTCAGAGGAAGGCATTACAGGAGAAGCTAAAGAAATAACACCGAAAATCAATGGTACTTACAACAACTAGGGACATCTTGCACCAGATTGTACCCGATGTAGATATTGATAAGAACAAGCCAGTTCTTGATCAATTATCCACTCTCACTGAAGCAATAACAACTCAGAATATTGATGTAGAGAAGGAAATTGAAGAGAGAGTAGAGAAAAAGTACCAGCAGAAGCTCATTGAGAACATCAGCCAAGAAGTGGCAGTCAATAACGTAAATCTATCATAATTCATTACTGAATTAGATCCAATTATAACTGAAGCTGTAACCTTAATTCAAGAGCTGAGAAAATTAGAAAAGTTCACTAAAGAGAATAGTGACAATATAGCAAAGTTAGATACAAATCTAGCTAACAATGCTAATAGCTTAACCATCAATGGAGACAATGCAATTAAGTTGCATTATGAGAAGATCATAGAGATAAAAAGGTTAAGGTGGGAACTGTGGGAAGTAGAGACACACTTTAGGGAAGAAGTTACCAAGCTCCAAGCTCAACTTCTACTGAACCTTACACTGCTCCAACATCACATCAGTTCAGCATGGCAACTGATAGCAACTCTCAAGATGTCTGTAGTAGACAACATCTATGACATGCACTCCAAAATCACACTTGAGAACATGGCTCTGGAGAACTTACAGGAATAATGGGAGAAAATGATGGAAGACATGAAGTCTTCACACTCCCACATTTTTATAAGCTCTAAGGTATAGAGCTTTGCCCTTATTATCAAAAAAGGGGGAAAATGATATGTATTCATTTGGGCAAATGGTATATGGAAAATGATATGTATATGTATATTCATATGGGAAAATGATATGTATATGTATATTCATATGGGAAAATGATATGTAAAGATATCATATGTACAAATATACCAGCATATACATAAGGGGAGTCATTAAATGACTAAGGATTATATATGATGTATATACTTAACATTTTGTTAGTATTTTACACATATCAGTTTTTGATACTAATGTCAAAGGGGGAGATTGATGACATTAATTTGCCATTAGTATGAAAAAAAACACTTTTGGTAAGCATACACCGAAAGACAGAACAAAGATAAAACCAAAAATAGATACAAAGATATCACAAAAATGACTAAGTACAAAGAGAACCAACGACACAACTTTGTGTGTACATCAAAATTGCAAAGCAGAAAGATAAAGAGGAACCTGACATGCAGAATAAAGTTCAAACTGAGAGACAAATAAAGTGTAAACTGAAGAGTCAGTTAAAGAGAAACCAAGAGAATAAAACTAAAAGACAGTCAACTGATTACATAAGCATAACTGACCATCAAGAACCGAGAATCAGTTGCAGCCTGCAAAAAGTGGATCTGACTTCCACGTCAGATAAAGCGGTCTTATTCTATTTATAGGATATTGATTTGTTTTAAATCCATTTCTTTAGGGACAAGAAACATGAATGTAAGTTCTTTAATCAGTCTAACTGATTTAAAACACATACTAGGAGATCAAGGTACAAGTTGTAAACCTAATCTTAGAGTTAACATTGTTTTTTGTGAAACTTAATGATGTCAATCCATCTTATAAATAGATGATGCAATCATTCAATATACAAGGATGTGAATATGAAAGAGAGGATGAATGAAGTCTACAAGCACATCTATGGATCAGATTGAAAGTTTCAAGAACCAGAACAGGAAAAGTTGAATTTGGTTAGCAAGAACCAAGAACAGAGGCTACCGAGAATCATAGGTATTATTCAATCAAAATTAGGTGATAATATTATTCATGTAAACTTAAATGGATATGTATCAGCAATAGGAGATTGCATTTGCCAGGTCAAATTGTAATTTTCTATCATTCTAACAAGTGGAACAAAGTGTAAAAATCCTTTCAAGGAAGGTGGATTTAACAGTCCAACTACAAATCTCTTAACCGAGTGCACACTTAACAGTGTTGCTAAAGCTCCTAATAGAGTAGAATTTAACATGTCTCCACTGATACTCTTAACCAGGTAGATCATCAAAAGTGATCAAATTGTAAGCCTTATCCGGCCCCTTCCAATCTACAGATAGTGAAGATTTTGTGGGTGTCATCCCCACCACAGTTTTTACTTCCAAACAAGAGTTTTCTGCGATATCATATCTTGTGTTATGTGTCAATTACTTTCATGAATGTTTCTATGAATGTTCACATGTATGTTAATGTTATGAATTAATATAACTCACATCAAGATAGTATAGATC
>MU227229.1:1344827-1371689 GCA_018584345.1 Thuja plicata
ATATAACTCACATCAAGATAGTATAGATCAGATTGAATGGATATACAATTGATTACAAAGGTTAATTGATTAAAGGATACAAAAGTTTTAGAGGTATTGATTCACCCCTCCCCTCTCAGTACACACTTCCCATTAATTCCAACATTAACATATTCAAAAATGCGTATCTCTTCGGGATTTAGAAACTTATGTGTGTTACCTTCTGAGGATTTAGAAAAAATAAAAATAAAAATAATAATGTGTCTCTTCAGGATTTAGCAACTTATGTGCGTTACCTTCCGAGGATTTAGCATGTTGTAAAATGTAAACTATAGTATAAGGGAGACCCTATATATTCCCCCCTCCTTATCATGACTACCTACTAGGTAGGATAAGGAAGAGAAGGACGATACCTACTTCACAAGGTAAGGAGATATCCAGCTTAACAACAATATATATTATATCCTTAGCAAAGAGTATTGACCCTTACCTCTAAGAGCATAGATAATCATGAAATGGATATATCACATATGGAAAAAGGATCCTCAAAGAGGAAGAGATCTTATCAGAAAGACCCCCACCATAGAGGAGTGCTTAGGATAAAATGTAATCTTCCAAAGAAAAGAGGGACCAAAGATTCAATCATCAAGCCCCCTACGATCAAGAGGAAGAGGGATCTCGGAATGAAGGAATCAAACTCTAACCCAAAGCAAGGGCAAGAGTTTATAAAGAACATAATTTGTAAAATAAAGAAGAGGTGATGACCTGGGACAATCACCTCTCATAGAAGAGGGTATCCATAGCCAAAGCATAAATATTTATAAGGAAATAATGTTGTAGAATAAACAAATGCCACTAAGCTAGGGAAAGTAGATCCTTAGATAGAGGAAGAAGGAAAACCTTGCCCCTAGGAATGAAAGCAAGGGATATATCAATTGTATCAAGAGATGTTGTAGCAAAGAGATACCTTTACAAAAAAAATGTCCTATAAAAGATATCATGAATGATTATGCAAAGGAAGTATGTACCATAATAGCAAATTATAGGGATAGAATATAGAAAGAATAATCGATTAAACTCAAAACAATATACATGCTAAGAGCATAATGGATGCTAGAAGATTGGAAGGAAATACCTCTTGCCCCCCAGTTAAAAGACAAGAGGAGAAAAAAATGATCTAATTTATAGAAGAATGAGGGGAATGCCCTATATAAAAATTATGGAGAAATTGTAATACTGCACGAGAATGAGATATGATTCCTAAAGCAGCTCTTTCTCTAACATATAGCTTGAAATGCACACAATCAGCAAGTAAATGTGTATTACTATAATGAAAAGGACATATTTATTTAGAGAGCATTTTTCGGCATAGGTTTAAAGATTTATTTCTTAGAATTCATTAATTGGACATACACTTTATTAGCCACATCTTGGGGAGTATTAGGGTGATCTAAGGAAGGTGATGGAAGAAGAACATGAAGAGGAGGGCGATAGTTAAGATCAACCACCTTGATTTGAGAAGGAGAGAAACCTATACCATGCATATCTTGTTTAGGGGATAAATGAATCGGGTTTTTAATGCCATGTTCATTAACACCGAGCCCTAAACCCTTATAGCCTTGTTTATCCACCATAATGTATCTGGTAGTGTACATATCTTGCAAAAATTCTACAGGAGGTGATTGTTTATGGTGGTCAAGAGAAAATGTTGTGTATGGTGGAATGATAGGTTTAGAAGAGGTTTTTTTGTTCTTCCCTTTAATATCATCATGAATCGGATAAGAAGGGGAAGTAAATGAAAGAATTCTTGCACGTCTACATCATGAATCCTAGTTTGAGCCCCATCATAAGTGTGGGAAGAAATAGGGATTGAAGATAGAGAAATAGGAGTAGGAATATTAGGAATTGGATTAGGAAGGATAGGATGAGGATTAGGAGGATTAGGAACTAGATTAGGAATGATAGGATTAGGATTAGGATGATTAGTAAATGGGGTATCATCTACCCAATTCTTCACATAATCCAAAAGAGCAATAAGTCCACTACAGAAATCCTTAATGAAAGTTTTGAAAGTAGGAAGACTAGTATTAGTTAATCTCAAAATAGCATGAGCAAGTGAAACATGAAGAGTAAAAAACATGATGAAATGGATGATACTTTCATAAACATCATAAGTACTATAAAGAGATGCTAAAAGAAGAAGAATGAGAAAAATAACCATACACCAAAGCATCTTAAAGATTCTCATAGTGAATGAAATGCAAGAAATGTTTTTATATTTTTATGAGTATGTAGATTTTTTTTTTTTTTGTATTTTAAAATGCAAGAGCATAAAAGAAAACTAATTTAGTATGTATGCAAAATCTAGTCTCTAAGGAAAAGAGGCAAAGCTTCTAACATCAATAAGAAAGAGTTGTCTATCGCGGGTTCACCAAAATGTAATATAATAAAAATGGTTGTTGATGTGTGTGTTGATTGATTTTTGTTATGTGTGTATATTGAATGTGATGATTGTTATGTGTAAGGAAGATAAGATGTTCCTTCTAACCTCAAATACACAAAGGAAGGATCCAAATTTATTAACCCCAAAGGAAGGATCAATGCATAAATGAATCAATCGATTGGAAATGAGAATAAAGAGGAAGACCTTAGATTCTATTTTATAGAAGAGAATGTGTGATAGATTTAGGAAGATTAAAAATTTTTGATTGAAATGAATTGAAGACAAGTACTAACCTCAAAATGTTACAGATATGAAGAATGCTATTTTTGAGTGTCTACACTGAGTTTCTGGAAAATCTGCAACTGGATCTAGAACAGAAACACAGAGACAAAGAAAACCTAGAAATATTTTTCCGATCTGGCTCAGTTCTAATTTTGACCCAAAAGTGAATGTCACCTTTGACCTAGAATTTCTGATTCCGACCCAGAATCTCTGATTCTGACCCAGAACAAAACGTCAATTCTGACCTAGAAATGAATGTCACCTTTGACTCATAATTTTTTATTCTAACCTAGAACAGAATGTCGATTCTGACCCAAAATCTCTGACAGAAGATCTATTTCCAGATCCCGATAGTTTGCTGAAAAGGGTATCCAAATCTGCACTCCAATTCACTGTTTCAAACCTGTCCCTACAAGAAAAATGGTTTTTTTTGTTGGGGGGGGGGGTTTTCCTTATTCAAACCCCAATTTAGGAATTAACCTTGAAATCAATAAATGAAAATAGAGAATGCTAGCAAGTAGTAGAAATAAATCTAACAATGAAGCTATGATATTCAATAGATATGCCATTGTATTTCGAATGTAAATAAGTATGTAAATATGAAAGCTTGGACTCAATATTAGAAACCATAAACCTCCATGATTGTATGCTTGGAATCCACCTTGAAAGGAGAATGAATGAACCTTGAGGATGCATAAAGGATCTTGAAGGAAGATCACACCACCATGATGGATAGATCTAGGGTTTGAATGATGAATCTTGAATGTTTGAACCAAATCCCTTCAAAGGCTTGAATGCTTGAATCCTTGATCTTCAATGGAGAACTTGAATGCTTGATAGGAAGACTTAAAAACCTTGATTGAACTTTGAAAGCTTGAGGACATGTAGACAACTTTCGTGCTTAGATTTCACTTATGTTTCACTCAGTTGATGGTTAGTGCTTATGCTTGGTTAGAGAAAATGAGAGGAGAAAGCTTCCTTATATATGAATCTAGGGCACAATCTTCTAGAGAGGCCTAAATAGGAGAATTAAATTCCAATTAGACCTATACCCCTAGAAGAGGACCTATATTAAGTATAATTTAAGAGTCATCACTTCAGAACCCAAAACAGCCGACCTAGAAGCGGGTAATGAACTTTTAATGACCCCCGACAGCTGACAAACTTTTGAATTAGAAAGGGGGACATGGGTCAAAATTGAGGTCAACCTTGACCTAGGTCAAGGTTGAGGTCGACCTTGACCCAGGGAGTCAGAACCCCTGGAAAATGTGCCATGTGGGATAGATAGTATCCGGAGAGGCCCAATCAAGGTCCTAAACAGGCACAGAAGTAGGAGAGGGTGTAGAAATGAGGGGACAATATGATGATGGTCAAATACACCCCCTAAGGAGGGCTAAACATTCTTAACGTGGAAGTGCTTCCATTTTAAGATGATACAATAGCTTTATCATGCATATTAATGTACTCATCCCCGTATATCCATTATATAGCTTAATTTTATTGTTCCCAAGTCCCAATTCATTTCCAGCTATTTGGGATCATTCTTGCACCTACAAATCTAACCCTTGATTTGTGAAATCCAATTAATTTTTTGTTCTCTCAATCATTTTTTTCTTTCCTGAAACCAAATAAATAAATATTTATGTGATATCAATATTTCCTTATATTTAATGGCATTCACTTGATATCCCATCGCCCTCCTATTATTCCAAGCAATAATTTGTATATCATTCTAGGAACACTTCAATTGGAGAACCTAAAAGGTATCAAAATTTACATAATCATCCTAAGACGTTTGCATACTTTAAGAGTGTTGTCTTTAATCATTTACATGATAATAAAGTTGATAAATTATAAGGATTTACTTAGGGAAAACTTATCTTCTAGTAGCAATCTAGTTTCCCTCCAATGTGATTCAATATTGCTACACTAGATAATAAAGTACATAAACTCATTTAGCAAATTAGGAAGTAGAAGCACATAATTACCCAGATCATTTATGAAAGCGAAAATCATATCCATGACTATAAAAGTCATCCAAATCTACATATCAATTATCCATATCCCAAGGAAAAATGTGTGTGTATGTGTGCGTGTGTGCGTGTTATTGTCTGACACCCACAAATCTAACCCTTGATATTTAAAATTTGAATTTAAATTTTTGTTGCCTCTTAATCATTCTTTTATTGCTTGAGCCAACTAATTTTCTTTTGTAATAAGTTACTATGTCCTTATACTTAAAGACAAATAATTACATCTATTTGACACCTCAACATAATTTTATGTATAATTTCAAGGAATAATTCAATTTAAGCACCTAAAAGGATTAAAGTCATTCATTTATGGTGATTGACCTAGGAGAACGTATCACCTAGTGATCTAGTCACTCTCTAAGGTATTCATAATTATTGCCAGACTAGGTAGTAAGTAGAGAATTATGAATTTGAAAAATCGAGAAGCAAAAGCACACAATTATCTAGATCATTCTTATAGGAAAATATTGGATCCACAACAACAAAAGTGATGCAAATCCACAAATTGAATGCTCAAATCTTGTGTCAAAATATACATATAGATGCATCATTTCCAATCTTTAGACACTCATATTTTTTCACCTCAACAAACATTTTCAACATTCATCCTTCTAGAACTAAGTACCCTCATTGACATTGTTTAATTTCATAAACAACATTTAATATTTTAATTTCCTATATTTGTGTTCCATAACTCTATTTTGTAAATCAATCCATATGTTAAATGTTTACATCAATTAATGAATGCAAGCATCACATTTGACTTCAACAAATATTTTTCTTTATAATTATAAAAATAAATAAATAAATTATTTTTTGAAAACAATGACCCTATCCACGACTATTATCTTCAAAAGTTGAATCTAGATTAATCCATTGACCTAAATTAGTCATTTCGTGAACTTCATTTTAATGTTGATATTCACTTTTTTTGTAATGTTTGATAGAATGATTATCATTATAATCTTGATAATGACTTTTTAATTAGACTTTCTAATGATTTGATATGATAGTTATCATTTAAATTTTTATAATCTTATTTTTATTCTAATTTTGATAATGACTTTATAAAAAGTTATATACATCTGTAAAAATAATTATCGACACATGACACATGAACAACTATTGAATCTTCTCCCTACCAATACAATGAACAATGAACAATGAACAATGAGTAAGGCTCACATACTTCCCAAATTCAAATATCTTCTAGGAGAACACATGAATGGAATGAGTCCACGATAGCCAAGCAAATATGCAGAAAATCAAGAGAGGCCCCACTCCATTTATTTTATTGTGTTTGTGAAGGAAGGGGGAATGAACGAGCAGCTAATACAGACCACGGGGGATGAAAGTAAACTAAGTCGATCTCATCATTATTATGTTTGTATTTCTAGAATTTCTTGCATGCACACGACAACTTCCGTAACACGCAAAGGACAGCCAAGACAAAAGGAAGGAAAAGTATGAAACGAAGAATACCAAGCTTCCACACCACCCCACACAAAGTCAAAATTCACAGCCCAAGAAACCCCGTTGCTACTTCGTTTCCTTTACCATCCACCGTTTTTAAAAAAATTTATGTACAATTGATCAAAATAAATTTGAAGATTAAAATTATTTTTAAAAAAGGGATTTGTGCTTTTGAAAGTGAGGTAAGAAGTTTAAATTTCATAAGGAGTAAGGTATTGAAGTTTCATTTGTAGTACAGTTAGGTGTTTTCTACAAGGAGTACGAGGTAGTCTCATATTACTATAAGTCGTATGTAGACACATATAGAGATCGCTCAGTATTGTGAACTACAAATGAATCTTTCTTTATTTCTTCTTAATGTCGAATGACACAGTCTCTAAGAGTGTAGAGAAATAACCTAGCCAAGATAGTGTTTCCATAAGCATACTCTAAATATGATGTATGGAAGGCTAGTGAGTAAATATTAGGATTGCCTTTATCATGGTATAATTTAAAGAAAGGTGTCACAAAGTCCACAAGTATTGGATAGGTCGTAGCTTCAAATGCAAGAGGTGTGATGTGTTAGAATATATGCAATGGTATCTTAATTACTAGGTATGAGATCAACTTTCTTTTGAGTTATATTTGTAATGATAGTGCATCGAGTGTGGAGGTGGGGCGAGTAGTGGTAGGAGTAACATGAGTAAGAGTAGAAAGATTATAAAGGGACGTGAAAAGAAAGGTTAAGATGTAGCACTATGAAAGTGGAAAGCAAAGATGTGAGAAAAAGAGGTAGGGTTTGCACTAGCAAGGTGAGGAGTATAAATGAAATTAGTGGGATGAGGGAGTGGAAGTAGTAGGAGTAGCGAGGGTAATATTGATGGAAGAAGAGGTAATAATGATATGAGATGGACATATATGCTGGCAATAGTAACATTGAAAGTGAGCACATTAAGGGACCTACCTTAGGATGATAAGAAGAGTGAACCTTAAGAAAGGAAGAGTGAGTGGCTAAGGGGGAAGATGCACTATTGAGTATAGTAAAGGGATCCATTAAAGCATTAATGCCTTGTAGAACCTCTTTAACCAAGGGTGAATCATGTAGTCCATTATACAATGATGTTTCTAGTTGGGAGAGAAGTAACATCAACAAGTTATTTAAAATGCATTTATTTTGATGCAGTCAAGGATGAAGAAATCCCCAAAGGAGATGTCCAACCTTGCAGCCTGAGTCAACACAACGGAAATAACAAAGAAACACAATGCTAGAGATTCAAACATACAATTTTTATTGGCATCAACAAGACATTACAACGAATTGACTTCAAACATGTCAGGCTGTAAGGCCTTCCTGGTATGGCCAAATACAAAATCACTCTCAGATCCTAATTCTTATCTACTACATCTCAAAACTATTATCCCCAAGGATTCTACTTCCTCCTCCCAGATACCTCAACACATTACAACACATTACATTTATACATTGCCACCAACAGGTCGGCCCAAACAAAGAATTACAAGGAAACGTGTAACAATTTTTAGTACGGGACCCAAAATGTGAACATCAATCATCAAATAAGAACATAGGGACGCGCAATAAAAAATATAGGTCCACACGAATCCCAATAACCAAGATCCACGACTGCACATGCTAAAACCCAATAATCACCAACTGCACAATGAATTCGCTAGATCGGTCCAAACAAGAAATGGACACGTTACCCATAGCCACAAGATGAATCCAAACTCGAACACCCACAAACCAAAAGAGATGTGATTGTAAACAAAGCTTTTCCAAGATGTCTAGAACAAACCCATTCAATCGTATCAGATAAAGAGCCAACAAGGGTGATCGCCACCTAAAATACCCAAATTGTCCAACTAGAACAGAACAACAAACAAACAAGAAGGAAATCTTTTTGGTTGATGCAAGATTGCCAATTTCCCTAGGATGTTCTTGCATCAGACACCCCAGATGAAAAAGATGTTCCATGAGAGGGAATCATAAATATATGATGGGATTCATAACATATATCCTATACTTATTCTTGATCCACACATCCTCTTGTCCCACAACCAACATTGTCTTTTCTCTCTCCACTTTTTGATTCTGCAAGTTCACATGTCCTATACTCTTCTCATGTTTCTTGTCTGCAACCAATAGGAGATGACCTCTACTATCCTCTTTCTTCTCTCTACTGCAATCATTTAGTTGCCTTTGCTTACCGTCGGTACTTCTCTGAGCCACATCATCATCAGACCGACCAATGGGATTCTTCTTCATTTCAGCACCATTTGTATCTTATTGTCCAACACTTATGAGTGTCATCATCTACTGCACTACCATAGCCAAACATTTCATCTTCCTTTTAATCTCTGCAAGTTCCCCAGAGATGGCGCTCTCCTTAACTCTCTCTTTCAAATCTTCCTTCATTCCACTCATAGCAATATGTTCATCAACTCTTAGCTTCTCGTGTCTCCCAATGTCAATTGGACATCTGACAACTCCAGATCTTCCAACTCCTTTTTCCTACAAAGGTATTAGTTTATGCTTGGATCCTCCCTTCCTTACCATATAGGTATTAGCATGACCATCAAACACAACATGCCTATCAAACTACCAAGGTCTCCCAAGCAATAGATGACAAGCATCCATAGGTAACACGTCACATAATAAGCCCCTATCTTAAAAATAACTAGGCATTGTTCTTCAATCCTAGCCTTAGATACATATTGTAACCAACTAAACTGATAAGGAGTAGGGTGTTTTCTCCTTTCCAACTTCAATTTACTAACCATTTCTTCTAAAACAAAGTTATCAAAATTGCCACCATCAATTATAACATTACATACCTTATCCTTACACTTACATCTAGTTTTGAATAAATTCCTTCTTTGCACTGGTTCATTAATACATGTAGCAACTCTTCTATTGATAAGAACTTCACCTTCTTCAACAACATTCATTGTACTTTCCTCTGAAGGCAATGTAACGCCTCTATCCAAATGTGCAACCCTCCTTTTAGGACACTGGAAAGCCCTATGACATTTCTCACCACACTGAAAACAAGTACCCATAAATTCACCTCTTCCTCTTCCTCTTTGTCCACCATTGTAATCCTTAGTGGTTCGACTACTGCTAGATCCTTCATCGGTCTTCTTAGGATTCTCCACCACATTACTCCCACCAGTTGATTCACCAGTCTTACCACCCTGGTTCTTGTTATTTTGTCTGCCTTCAAACCTCTTGTTCAGCTCTTCAATCCTCAATGTAATCTGATAAGCATCTCCTGTCATTGTCATTCAAACCATAAGTAACTCCTCTTGAATAGTAGGTCTCGGGCCATAGATATACCTAGCAACCTTTTCCTTATCAGCTTCAGAATGACCAGTCCTAATCATGATTCTATAGAATTCTTCAGTATATTCCTGTACTGATTTGTTAGTCTGCCTCAATCCTTGCATCTTCTTGAACATTTCCAATTCATAATCCACTGGAATAAATTGTCTCTTCAACTTTTCAACCATCCAATCCCATTTAGAAATCTTTTATTTTCGCTTCCTATTTCTTTCCAATTGAACTTATCTCCACCATATACTTGCATATGACTTTTTAGCTTTGTTTTTACAAATCGAACCCGATCAGGATCTTCCACCTCCTCTTACTCGAAGTATTCCTCCATCTCATTAATCCAATCAATCAATTCCTCTAGTCTAAGGCTACCAACAAATGTAGAAACTTCAACTTTAGGTCTCTTCCCAATCTTAGACATAGCTTTCAGAAATCTGGCCTCATCTGGATCTCTGGCTTCTTCAAAGTGTTCTTCTTCCTCTTACTCTTCATCACTATCTTGACCAACCATTGATGTAGTTCTCCTTCGTAGCTCATCTTGTAAAGCTTGCACTTGCCTCTACAAAGCCCTAAAACCTTCATCGGTGACTCCTTGAACTCTTCTCGGAGGCATCTTCAATCCAGCGAATTCTAAATGAAATCCTCTACAATTGCAGGTCAGATCCACACTCTGCCACCCATAACAGACCAAATCAAGATTTCGCCACCACGGAATCCTATCTGCACTCCGACAATTGAAAACCTTGCTCTGATACCACTTGATGCAGTCAAGGATGAAGAAATCTCCAAAGGAGATGTCCAACCTTGAAGCTTGAGTCAACACAGTGGAAATAACAAAGAAACACAGTGCTAGAAATTCAAACATAACAATTTATATTGTCATCAACAAGACATTACATCAAATTGACTTCATACATGTCAGATTGTAAGGCCTTCTCAGTTATGGCCACATAAAAAATCACTCTCAGTTCCTAATTTTGATCTGCTACATATCAGTACTATCATCCCCAAGGATGCTACTTCCTCCTCCCATATACCTCAACAGATTACAACACATTATATTTATACATTGCCACCAACAGGTCGACCCAAACAAAGAATTACAAGGAAACGTGTAACAATTTTTAGGACAAGACCCAAAATGTGGAACAGCAATCATCAAATAAGAACATAGGGATGCACAATCACAAATATAGGTCCACACAAATCCCAGTAACCAAGATTTATGACCGCACATGCTTAAACCCAATAAACACCAACCGCATGATGAATTCCCTACATTGATCCAAATAAGAAATGGACAAGTTACCTACAGCCACAAGATGAATCCAAACTCGAACAATCACGAACCAAAATAGATGCAATCATAGACAAAGCTTCTCCAAGATGTCTAGAATAAACACATTCAACCATATCAAATAAAGAGCCAAGAAGGGTGATCGCCACCTAAAACACCAAAACTGTCCAACTGGAATAGAACAATAAACAAACAAGAAGGAAATCTTTTTGGTTCATGCAAGATTGCCAACTTCCCTGGGATGCTCATGCATCATATTTAGTAGACAAAGCTCCTATATCCACATGTACATTATGATAAAAAATTGATTACTTGTTATAATTAGCCTCAAAGGGAGTTTCCAAATATGTGGATTGAGAAGGCATGTGAGTGTTTAAGAGTGCACTCATTTGCAGAGAGTAAATTAGGATTGTAACTTTCTTTTGGCATAAAAACATAGAAATATAATGAATGATAAATAAATGTATTTATTCATATGAAACTTCAAAAATATAATCAACTCGTATAATAAAGTATAGCACTAAAAGTTAGAAGATAAAATTGTAAACAAAACCCTAAGGGAAATGTATGAGCAAGAGGAATTCACCAAAATGTGAGGGAGAATAAAATTTGTTTTACATAAAGGTTGGGTAAATAAGTATTCAAAATCTACCCTAGATTAAAGGGTCGTGAATGATACATGTACTAAAATCAATGTTTTAAAAAATAAATATTAAAAATAATGATAGTAGGAAATATGATGCAAATATATGTTGGCATATGTCTTTAAAATGGTTACTCAATGTGTATTGAGGAATGCTTTAGAATCTGTATTACTACGGGTCACTTCCACAATTTTAAGATGTATCATACACCTACAAATTATAATACAACTTATACAAGTGCACATATGACCCAGATGAGTAGAAATTATCTCTCTAAATCCTTGAATATTTACTTTTAGTTTAGCCTCATTTTTTGTGTTTATCTTGACATGAAATTGGTTATATGGTTGGGAGTTTTCACATAACACGGATAATTAGTCGCTTGCATCAAACCTCATAAGAATGTTGGGTTAATGATAGAGAATTATCAAATACACACAAACATGTAACAAGTGTCCTAGATGATGTTGGAAGTAGAAACATAGTAAAATGCTCTAAATTAAATGCTAATAATTGTAACTTGAATGTTATTGTCAGTTTTTTTCTAGAACTAGTAAATATTGTTTAAAGGAGCTAGTGATACCCCTTTTAATACAATTGCAATGGTCATTTAAATATTCCACATGTCAAGTCAACAAAAACATGCTCTAGTGAGAAGGGTTATGTTGGCTCTAAATTCAATTTGAATTCTAAAGGTTTAAGGGTCATCTATGCAATTGGGTTTATGAACTAGGGCATTTATATAATTGTAGATCTAGCTTAGGGTGGGAAAATGATGAATCTAAGTGTTAAGATCATTCCCTTTGAATAAGTGTAGGTGGAATATATTAAAATTAGGTTGTATTCTATCTGTCAATGTAAATCATGTCATTTGTACCCTTTTTCATTTCATAAGGGGTAGCTTATCCAAAATGGATTCAAAACAAAGGGGGTGGTGCAAGGTATGCAATTTTCACCATTACATTATACCCCAACTTTGAATTGCATTTGAACTCTCATGAGAATGCATGTCAAAGTAAAAAGTAAGTACCCATCATGATAGTAAATTTATTCAAAAACTTATTAGGATATCCTAAATACAAATGTCACTTATTGGAACACATGTTCCCTTGAAATAAATGACATGCCTTAAAACATGTAAAAATAAGAATTCAACAAGTAGCATCATATGAGAATTTCAAACAAGAATATGATGTCTATAATCCAAAGATAAAGGTATAGAGAAAAATATCCAAGGATAATGGTAAAGAGAAAAAGGGTGTAGTGATGTTCCACTTGTGGTGAAACAAGTATATCACTCAAGGAAACAAACTGATATATCACCTTTAGGAAACAAATGTGTCAAGGTACCTTGAAATGGTATTTTATTATTTATAATTTTGTGTACTTGTACTAAAAAGGGAATGTTAATCACCCAAGTCATTTCCATTTCCCATTTCAAATTGTATTAATGCATTTAAAATTAACCAAGATCAAGAGTGAATGCTTTAGAAATATAACTCACATTAGTTTTAGGGATGTAACATAAAAGATTGGGTTTGGCATATTAATAAGGGGTTCTAGAGTGGTTCCCTAATATGACACCAAACCAACCTTGTTTACATTGGAAGGAAGATGACTCACTAGGCTCAAGTGAACTGAAGCACTGAATGAATGCAATGATCCTTCATTGTAAATGAGGATTGATTAGGTAAGTAAAATTGGACAATGCAAGACTAAATGCTAGAAAGGTAGGAATAGTGAGTTTCAAAATGCATAGACTGAAAAGAAAGCAGAAAATTAATTATATAACCATAAACAAATCCCAAAGACTATAATTGTCTTATAAAATCAATTTGAATAGTATTTGGAGGGACTTTTGTTATTTGGTTGACCTATTCCCAAGAATAGGCCAACTAGGTTGACTTGTTGCCTACCCTTTCAATTGTTTTTAGTCGCAAACCATCTGTGAGATCCTAAACTTCCTAGATCTTATGTAGTGCAAGCACCACCTATTCCTACACAGAGAAAATAGAGGTAATGTTGTGTGGAAAGGGGTTTGCCTCATTCAAACCCTAGTTCAAGAATCAACCTTGAAATTGAAATGAAACATGAATGAAAGGAAAGCATGCTAATGTAAAGCAGAGGCTAGATCTGAAATGTAAATGCTTATACCTTCACAAACAGACTCAATGTTGTAAAGTCTATGAAGATGTTTGCTTGAATGTAGTTGTATGTAGTTGTTGGATCTTTAAATGTAGAGAAGAATCAAGGATGCCCTTCATAAATGCATAGATCTACAAATACTCCTCAAATATCCAATGTTGTTATGCTTGATTGACTCTTGGCTTGAGAAGAAGAACTATATTCACGTTGATATTGGTGTATTTTAAAGAAGGATATTCTTTCTTACATATGTAGAAACACTAGGTAATGAAGTAAGAATCAAAATAGAAGTTTCAACACTGGTGGGAGGTTGAGTTAAACCAAGATCTTGAGCACAATATTTAAAAGGTTATGGATAAGATGGGAAATAGTATGCAACAAGTCAACGCCATTATTATGATTGTGAATCATCTTCCTCATTGTTTCTACTAAAGAGATGGCTTCTGGATTAGAATTTTCTTGACCTAATCATTACTCACATTTTTAAAAGTCATGGGAAATTTTTTTCACTTGGGTAGGAGAGACTCTTAAGGTTTTATCTTCATCATGAGAAGAGTGGGAAGAGGGATTCTCAAAAATAGTGAGAATTACATTAATAGGCATAGTGGTATCATTAACATTCCTGGAAAACATAGAGGACTCAAGATCAAAAGAACCCATATGTCTACAACTTCTCCTAAACAAAATGATATATGTAGGGCTCAAAGTTATGACACTCATGCATAACGTAATGAAAGAAAGATATGTCTAAACAATGTAAATGCAAGTATTCACCAATTTTATGCAACATGAATGTAATTAAGTCATGTAGGAAACATAACTACATGTCAAACTTAATGAATAACACCTCTAACTATCAAATTATCCTAGATAGCTACATACATAAAATGAATAATGTAATGCATAAAAAGAAGATCTAGACACCAAATCAGAATGGAAGTGTCAATTGTTTGGTAACCACTAGAATATACACAAAAAAAATAGATAAATCAATTCTATAACTAGAAACAGAGCCCAGAGACTATAATATCATATAAAATCAATTTTAAGAGGATCTAGATGGACTGGGACGACTTGGTCAACCTATTCCAAGGACTAGGTCAACTGGGTCAACCTATTCCCTACACTTTTGACTAGATTTAGTCACAAACTATCCACAAGGTCCTAAACTTATTAGATCTTATCTAGTGCAAGTGACACCTATTCCTACACATAAAAGAGAGGAATGTTTTGTAGAAAGGGGTTTAACTCAATCAAACCCCAGTTGAATAATCAACCTTGAATTTGAAATGAAACATGCATGAAAGGAAAACATGCTAATGTAAAACAGAGGCTAGATCTAAAATGTAAATGCTTATAGCTTCACAAACTAACTTGATGTCATAATTTATATGTTTGCTTGAATGTAGTTGTATGTTGTTGTTGGATCTTGAAATGTAGAGAAGAATGAGGGATTCTCTTTGAAAATGCATAGATATGAAAATACTCCTCAAATCTCCAATGTTGTTATTCTTGATTGACTCTTTCCCTGAGAAGAAAAATTATATTCACAATGGTATTCATGTATTTGAAAGAAGGATCTTTTTTCTTGATTGAGGTTTCCTCTACTTGGACTTCATGAGGGAAAGAAGCTTCCTACAATGGAGAAGATTGCCTTGAAATGATGCCTTGGATGCAAAATTGTAGGAGGGAACACTAAAATGAGGCCCAACTAAGCATCTAATTATAGGTTCTCACAATTTAGGATGGTACAAGGGATAATAGAGTTCAAGAACTAATTAATTTCATCATATCAAGGTGACCCTCTACCACTAAGTCATATCTTGAAATATAATGATATATTGGGAGGATGTGATCATCCTACTAGCTTTATATTCATGAAAAAATGATGCAAAAAGAAATAAGATGAATATAAAATGATGCAGTAGTATCCAAGGTGTAAGAGAAATCTTGCATCACCCAAAAATACTGTCTAGTTTTTCAATAAGGGCTATCTTTGGGAAGGATTACTATTTTTGGCAAGTTTACTATTTTTAGTAAGCTTTTTGTTTGAGCATAGATTGTCCCAAATACTTCCTTGGAGGTTCATTTTGGATATATAAGCATTCCAGTAAAGTTTTGTGGCAAGATCAAGTCCGGTTTTGAAGATATTAGAATTTTCTATTTCGGTGAGGTGGTTCAAAAACTTTGAACTCAGTTTTGAAGGCCTTAGAGGCTCCGCAAGCGGTCAAAGCTTGTTTAAGATGATGCTTCAATGTCCTAGTTATAGAGCACTTCAAGAAATTTTTGAAATAGGATTATAATAGACAATCGGGTGAACGATTCACAAGTTATGGCTTCCAGAAGTTGTGCCATCAAGACTTAAGTTTCGATATAAAAGGAAGAGAGAAAAATAACTTAAGGAGGGAAATTGAACCCCTGGGTGCCAAAATGGGAAAAAAATGATTTCTAGAATATTCTAAGGTGGTTAATTATGCTACTTATATAGGGATGAAGGGGGTTTTAGGGCTCAATTCTAGAAGTGTAGATCATGGCTCTGTCTTGCATATTATTGTAATGAAAATACCCATGTGGCTATAGCATGTTACTTCTCTGAATGTTGTAATGTCATTTCATTAAAGATAATAGAAAGAAAGTGTTTTTGTTCTTTCCATTGTTCTGTTCTTGCAATTTTATTTTTATTTATCTGTTGTGTTGTGTGTGTGTGTGTTACATTTAATAAGGGGACCCTTCTTCAAGTGGTATCGAAGCAGAAGTTCCTAAGTGTGTAGATAGATCATCTAACTATGGTTGTGAGTCTTAGATATAAGTGCATAAAATGCCTCCATGAAGGAATTGTGGTAGAAGATTTATGGGTGTGATAGAAGAGGGTTTTAGAGCCCTCCAGAGACAAGTGCAGACACTAAAAGAGGAGTTGTGTAGAGGAGCCGATATAAAGGAAAGAGATGAAAGTGAAGATGAATCTAACGAAGAAGGACAATTTGAAGAGGAACAAGAAACAACCAGAGATCCTAACAAGGCTAGGTTTTTAAGGGCCATTTACAAGATTAGAAAGAGATCAAACATTGAAGTTACCACATTTTCTAGAAATATTAATCCAGAAGATTTGATTGATTGGATCAATGATATAGAATAATTTTGATTATGAAGAAGTAGAAGACATTGAGAGGGTAAAATTTGCAAAGGCCAAGCTGAAAGGTCATGCTAAAATTTGGTGGGAGGAGGTTCAGTTGGAGATAAATAGAAGAGGGAAGGAGAAGATAACAAGATGGGATCAAGTGGTGGAAAAATTAAAGAGACAATTTATTCATGTTGACTATGAGCTTGATTTGCTAAAGAAAATGCAAGGATTGAAGAAAGCAGAAAAATTTGTCCAGGAGTATATAGAAGAGTTATATTGAGTCTTTATCATAATGAGTCATTCTGAATCAAATAAGGATAAGGTTGCTCATTATATAAATGGGTTGAGGCTGAGTATTTAAAAAGAGTTGATAATGGTAAGAATGTTTGTCATTGAAGATTCATATCAATTTTCTTTGAAGATAGAAGAAAATTTGAAAAAGAAGTTTGAGAGCAAAAAACGGAAGAGGTCATGGTGAAAAGCCAACTGGACGATTTTATGAAGATAAAAATAAGAATGATGATTCTAGTAGTAGTTAGATTCAGAGGGGAAATAATTCCTATCATCCTTGCAATCAAAATAATGGAGATCAAAGAGGAAGAGGAAGAGGGTGATGATCGGGAAGAGGAGGTTTTTTGTAGTATGTTTCTAGTGTGGAGAGGAAGGACATCAAGATTATAAGTGTCCCCAACATCAAGGGAGAGATAGGAGACTAGAGGGCCATTCACGAGTTGCACATGTAGATGAGGATTTTGATTCTTCACATTCTGAAGATGTCAAAAGAGGAGAGGTCCTTGTTACTAGAAGAACCTTGCTAAATGATGAGAAGGAACCCGAGCAAAGGAAGAATTTGTTTTGCACAAGATGTAAGTGCAATGGTAAGGTATGAAATGTCATAATAGATGGTGGTAGTATTGATAACCTTGTTTTAGAGGAAATGATTAATAAATTGAAGTTAGAGTTAAGGAAGCATTTGAATCCCTAGTGAATTGTTTGGTTATAGAAGGACCACAAGGCTTTGGTCAATGAGAAATTTCTGGTAAAGTTCAAAATTAGAAACTATCATGATGAGGTATTGTGTGATATTATGCTAATGGATGTTTGTCATCTATTGTTAGGGAGACCATGGAAATTTGATCATTGTGCAGTAAATGGTGGGTATGAAAATACATATTCTTTGACAAAGGATGGAGTATGATACAAGCTAGATCCATTGAAGGAAACAAAGTAAAAGGTATGTAGTAATGCAAGAATATGTTTAGTTGATGGAAAGAAGTTTCTAGACTACATGAAACATGATGTTATGTATTTTTCTTTAATTTCAAAAGTTGATGAAGAGGAAGTAGAAGATGTAGCTTGTGGAAGTTGTAGATTTTTTGGATGAGTTTTAGGATATTGTATCTGATAATGTACCTGATGGATTGCCACCAATAATAAATATTAGTCATCAAATGGACTTGATTCCTAGAGCCATTTTTCCAAATAAGGAAGCCCATGGAATGAATCCAATAGAGAGTGAAGAGTTGAACATGCAAGTGTAAGAGTTGTTGCAGAAGGGGTTAATTTGAGAGAGTTTGATTCCATGTGCTGTACCATAAGTACTAGCACTGAAGAAAAATGGAGGATGGAGGATGTGTATAGAGTCTTGGGATATGAATAAGATCACTATCAAGTATAGGTTTCCCTTGCCAAGGATGGATGACATTATGGATTGTTTGAGTGGAGCTGAGTACTTCAAAAAGATAGATCTGAAGAGTGGATATCATTAAATCTAGATTAGTGAAAGAGATGAATGGAAAACAACCTTCAAGACAAAGGAGGGATTGTATGAGTGGTTAGTCATGCCCTTTGGGATAACCAATGCACCGAGCACATTCGTGTGGCTCATGAATGAGGTATTGAAATAATTTTTGAGTAATTTTGTTATTGTTTACTTGGATGATATTTTGATCTTTAGTAGGACATTGGAAGAGCATATAATGCATATTCATAGGGTCTTTGAGAGGTTAAGGGAAGAGAAGTTGTTAATTAACCTAAAGAAGTACAATTTTGTGAAGGAGTTAGTGTACCTGGGATTTTTGTCTTAGAATATGGTCTTAAAATGGACCTAGAGAAAGTAAAGACTATCCTTGACTGAACTAATCCAAGGAGTGCTACTGAGGTAAGATCTTTTTATAGTTTGGCTAGCTTTTATAAAAAGTTTATTAAAACATTTAGTAGTATTTGTGGACCCTTAACTGAAACCATGAGAGGGGATAGAAAAGAGTTTAAGAGAACTAAAGGAGCAACAGACTTTTGATTTGTTGAAAATAAAAGTTACACAACAACCTGGTTTGGCACTTTCAAATTTTAATAAGGTATTTCAAGTAGACTGTGATGCTAGTGGCAATGCCATTGGAGTTGTTTTGAGTCAAGAAGGTAAACCCATTATTTATTTTAGTGAGAAGTTGAATGATGCCAAAATAAAATATTATTTTTATGATCATGAGTTTTATGTTATAGTTTAGGCATTGAGGAAGTACAGACATTATCTTTTACCTAAAGAGTTTTTTTTTACTGATCAACAAGCTTTACAGTATTTGAATATCCAAGGAAATTTGAATCAAAGGAATTTAAAATGGGTTGATTTTTTGCAGAGTTGCACTTTTGTTTTGAAGCACAAGAGTGGGAAGTGCAATAGGGTTGTAGATGCCCTGAGAAGGAGGCAAAATTTGTTGACAAAGATGAAAATCAAAGTTGTTGGGTTCTAAGAACTCAAGTGTTTGTATCCTAGAGATCCTAATTTTAGCGAGGCCTGGAGAGCTTGCACCAAATTTGTTACTCTAGACAGGATCAGATGGCTGGATTTTATAATCCAAGATGGTATATTATTCAAAGGTAGTCAATTGTGCATTCCAAAGAGTTCCATGAGGGAGAACCTAATCAAAGAAAAGAATTATGGAGGATTGGTTGGACACTTTGGTTGAGATAAAACCATTGCTCTGGTTAGTGAGCATTATTATTGGCTATAATTGCAACAAGATGTTAAGAACTTTGTGCAAAGTTGTAGAATATGTCAGATGGAAAAAGGAAACAAGCAGAATACAAGGTTATATCATCCATTACATGTACCAAAGAGGCCATGGGAGGACATTAGTATGGACTTTGTTCTTGGTTTACCAAGAACTCAAAGAGGACATGATTCATTTTTTGTGGTGGTGGACGGGTTCTCAAAGATGACACATCTTATTCCTTGTAGAAAGAGTAATGATATTATTCATGTAGAAGAATTTATTTTAGAGAAGTGGTGAGACTAATTAGATTACCAAAGAGCATAGTTTCATATCGAGACACTAAGTTTATTGGGTACTTTTGGAGGACATTATGGAAAAAAAGATAAAGACAAATTTGAATTTAAGCTCACTACACCATCCACACACTGATGGGAAGACAAAAGTGGCGAATAGGAGTTTGGGAAATCTGTTGAGGTTCTTTGCATGAGATAAACCCAAGGGGTGGGATCTAATTTTACCACATGCAGAATTTTCATACAATAATTATATCAATGGGAGCATTGGTAAATCACCATTCCAAATTGTATATGGAAGTATTCCTATAAATGCTTCAAAATTAATGAATTTGAACAAAGGAGAGAAGAGTAGTGCTGAAGCTGAAGACTTTGCAGAACACCTGCATAGTTTACATGAAGAGGTGAGAAAGCATATTAATAAAATGAATATTTAATACAAGGCTAAGGTAGATCAAAAAAGGAGATATAAGGAATTTCATATTGGAGATGAAGTCATGGTGAGAAAGGAGAGATTTCCAGTGGGAACATATAATAAGTTGAAGATGAAGAAATTTAGACCATGCAAAATCCTGAAGAAGCATGATTCATGAAATGCTTATGAAGTACAGTTGCCCAATGAACTCAATATTTCACCTATGTTTAATATTTTAGATTTGACAGAGTATCATGAAGGAAGTATTTAAGATGAGATAGCATAAGCACAATGGAATATTCAAGCACCTACTTCATCTACTGAGGAGATATAAGATATCTTGGATATTCATGTTGGTAGAAGCATAAGAAACATAAAATATGAAGAGTACTTGGTAAAATGGAAAGGACAACCCGTGAAGATTCATCATGGTTGTCAAAGGAAGAGGTTTATCACCTTGGTTTTCCTCTAAACACTTGAGATGTGATAGGGTCACTTCTCAAATTACCTTGGGTGCCTGATGTAGGAGCATCCAGTGTGTAAGAGAAATCTTGCATCACCCAAAAATATTATTTGTTCTTTTAATAAGAGCTATCTTTGGGTAGGGTTACTATTTTTGTTAAGTTTAAGTTATTTTTAGTAAACTTTTTGTTTGAGCACGGATTGTATTGATTACTTCATTGGAGGTTCATTTTGGATATATAAGCATGCAGTAAAGTTTTGCAGCAAGATCAAGCCCAATTTTGAAGATATTGAAATTTTCTATTTTGGTGGGGTGGTACAAAAACTTTGAACTCGGTTTTGAAGGCCTTAGAGGCTCTAGAAGGGGTCAAAATGCATTTATAATGATGCTTTGTGATCTTAGCTATAGATTTCTGTGAGAGGTTTCTGAATTGGGGTTATAATAAACAATCGGGTCAACGGTTCACAAGTTATGGCTTCTAAAAGTTGTGCCATCAAGACTCAAGTTTTGATACAAAAGGAAGAGAGAGAAATCACCTAATGAGGGAAATTGAACCCCTGGGCACCAAAATGGGAAATTTTCACTTTCTAGAATATCATAAGGTAGTTAATTATGCTAATTATATAGGGATGAAGTGGGGTTTTAGGGCTCATCACCAGACATGTAGATTGTGGCTCTGTCTTGTAGATTATTATAATGAAAATACCCATGTGGTTGTAGCATGTTACTTTATTGAATATTATAATGTCATTTTATTAAAGATAATAAAAAGGTGGTGTTTCTATTCTTTCCATTGTTCTATTCTTGTGAACCCAACTGGTTGGGTCCCTACATCATCACAATACTCTATGGCTCTGTAGCATTTCATATATCTACATCAGAGGGACAACCTCTATCAGAGCCCATCAACAGTTTGTATCAGTACAAGTACTATACATGACTCTTAGAGTAGGGCTAATTTGAAAATGTCAAAAATACAAAAAAAAAATCAAAAAAGGAAAAAATGATTACCTTGATGAAAACCTGGCAAACATTCATCTTGTGTGACACAAAAATATAAATACAAGAGAAATAAATTCTTCCAATTATGAAAATCACTTCAGTGGCACCTTGGGAAAGTACCATGGTGACAACCGGGCAAACCAACACTATGTGTAGGGATCATTGCTCCATTATCTATCATCACTCCAACTCGATATCATTTGTCATTTTAGTCCATATTCTATAATAAAAGCCTTTGTCGTCTAAGGATGGTTTAAAATTTGTCAGTTGTCCTTCTCATGTCCCATCCCATCATTGAGTCAGTCCACCGCATCTATTTCATAATAAATTTCCCACTCTCCTAACCAAGGGAAGTACAATGTCATGATCCATCAATGTCCTAAATAAATCTAAAAAATAATAAAATGTCTTGATAAAATTAATTTTTTTTTCAAAAAACATCCTGAGAAAACACCAAAAACGTCGCAAAAAAGTCCTAATTTTTTTTATCAAAGACAAACAAAAAATTTGAAAAACCTTGAAAATTCTGAAATAAACTCCTTTTTACATAAACCATTTCTTTCACATTTCAACAGCTATTGAACGATGTCATATAGCAAGTCTGAGCTCAATGGAACCAAGTCAAAATTGTCAACTAGTCAGTAGGTCCTTAATCAAACTAACCAAACTGTCTTATCTATTGATGAATTCAACATCAAGTATTTTGTCAAAATATCATCTTGTATTATGCAAAGGATCAAAGTACTCTAAACCATAAAATTTAGTCTAAAGCGGGATATCTCATTCTTGAAACCATACATCATCATCAATCGTTAATGCCATTGTCAAACAACTACAAAAACATAGACACATAATCAATATGGTTGTTAACTTGTTGAGTTAAGTTGGTCTTATTTATGTCTTTATTTTTGTAATTCATGTTCTTATGCATATTTGGGATTTCCACAAGTAATTAGAGATGCCAAGATGATTCATGGCTTATTTTCTTGCCTGTTGTTTGTGAGATATTTTCCATGAAGTCTTAAAAGAGCATTTTGGGTGTCTGTGGTAAGAGACTTCACATCCACATACAATATCTAGTTGCAAAACATATTGCAATAGATAAATGGTTGTGATATGTCGCACATACCTCTACTCTTAATGCCTGACCTAGATGTATTGGCCTACATTCCTCTATGTTTAAAGTGCTTGTTAAAATGCAAGGGGATAATCATACCTAGATCATTCATTTTTGGGTAGAATAATATCTTATTTTTATATAATATTAAAGCGGCTCAATGATTAAATAAATTGCTTAAATAAGTTAGAATTCAAAGGTATTTCATGGAATTTAAGGTTTCAATCGAGATTGATCCTCATTTCTCTCGTCTCCTAATTTTTATGTTTGTACTGACAATTCTCTCAATCAGTCCTAACAAAGTCCTTATGATAAAGTATCATGATACGACAAAAAATATTGCATCCTACATTCATAGCATGTTAGTACGCATATATCATAAATCATACATCATAGTACATGTCATACAATACATCCATCCATCATATAAGGGCATGTAAAGCATCAAACTCATTAAGCATAGTCTATCATCATATCTGCATCATATCTAAGTAATTTGCATAGTATCATAAGTCACATCATAAAGTGCATATGAAAAGATAAAAACATAAGTGCATAGTATAACAACATGACATTACATCATATATAAAGAGCACATCATACATCCATCACATAAACATAATGTAGAAGCATATAATGAATCATTGCATCTCAGAGACATCATAGACATCATCATAGAAAGTAAAGATAACACATGCATCATAATCCTCATAAAAATAAGCACAATAGACATAAACACATAGAAATCATATAAGACCGCCAAAACTAAATCATATATATAAACTTAGAAAGTTTCATGATACAATGTCTAAAGGAGAGATTGCAAGCTTGGAAAATATATGCACAATATGTCTACATGAGCACTCAGATAGTGTTGTCACCACCATCAGAACCAGTAGGTCTAGGATGTGGATCTGCTAATGGTCCTGCCTATGGCTAACAAGAGGATGGCCCTGTGCCTATCTGAGATGGCCTAGTTGGTGACCCCATGAGATCCATTTCCCTGTGATCCATAGGAACTATATGTCCTTTTTGATCTATGAGAAGTTGTATAACTGGGTACCCTCTAACTAGGATGAATAACACTCTCATGATGACTACTCCAGTACTAAATCTCTCTCCGAGCCTCTTGATCCTATGTAGTCACATCAACCCCTGCCTAATATAATCTCTCTATGGCTCCCTATAGGATCAAATCCTTCTCACTAGATATAAAACTACATGCCCTAGCCTTTGCTACCTAAATCTCATCCCTAAAATAACCTCTCTCCCGATCCATGTCCTACTGCATCTGGGCTATCCTCCTCTCCAAACTAGTCACTCTTGAGGAGTACCACTGGCTCTGTATCTCTGAATCTGTATCCCTATCCTCCACCTCTCTCATCCTCCTCTTAGCCTCAACAACCCTAACATCCACCTATGTCAACATCCTAAGGGCTCCATCCAATCTACCCTCAAGGTCTCTAATTTGTTGTCTTAAAATAGCTATATCAAAGATCTTTGTGTCATCCCTACTACCTCCCACTAAAACCTAGATGAGTACATCCTGAGCTACCTCATCAAAATTTCCCATGGTGAAATCCATCAGTCATGTATCATATCCTCTCTCTTCCACCTCCATCTCATCACTCTTTGAGGAGCTAGATCTATTGCTTTTGCTGCTATCTATCTCTATCTCCTCCTCACTGTCATAAGTAACATCCACCTTTGCATCCTCAACCAAGGGTTCATCTCCTCTAACCTTTGCCTCCTATCCTATCACTCCATCCTCTTCACCAACCACTGGTGCATCCATAGGAACACCTACAACTACAACACCTCCACCCTTGGCATCTCCATCTCCATCGTCATCCCCATAATCTCCACCTCATCATCCTCCATCTCTCCCTCCACCTCATCCTTTGTCATCTCCACCATCCCTCCCTCCCCCTGCACCCCATCCACCTCTCTTTCCTCATCTCCCATGTCTCCTTTGGGACAGTTTGATGTACTGAGCCATATCTATCGAAATTGGAAACCTTGTATTTGTATATGGAATGGGCCTATGAGTCACCCACAATCGTCATACTCTGTTGTTATCCCTACATCTACTACAAATAATCCCCAATCCCATCTCACTGGTGTGAAATTCATGAACTATGCTACCATAGTCTCTATAGGGATCATTGGTCCCCATCCCCTAACATCTCCCAAACTGTGTCAAACCAAAAGGTACTCCCTTTCTCTTCGCAAAACTATCGTAGAAACCTATTAGGAAGTTGTATCTCAATAATACGAGAATATTGATTTGATCATCCAATCAAATATCTCTCATGTTAGCAAAATTGTAGGCAATCTACCTCTTCATCCCATACAAGGCATCCAATGTACGACCTCTAGGTAAAATCCCTCAAAGTGTCCAATAGATGCCTCCAATACCTGACGTGATCTACCTATTTTTGTGTCACTACCTCGTAATAATAAACATGTGGATGTCCCTTTTGTATAGCTGGTATGTAAAAAATCTAACAAAATACAATAATATGCTCAAAGGACCACACCTGTAAAAGTGTGACTCTGCACCCTAAATTATGGACTCCATGATAGGCAATATCATGCATCTGGTGGTATAGCATTATAAGTATGCAGGGTCCCCATGCATATATTGTCCCATTGATCCACATCTCTCTAACAATTTCACCCCACCCAACTAGGAAACCGTGCCCTCGCCTATCTAATACCACTACCCCAGCCACAAGCCCACAAAGCATTGCAAAGTATAGATCATATCCAACCACGTCTCACTATTTGATCTCATATCCTCTGATCCCTAAATCTACCACATTACAATCAAATAGGTCACATAGGGCTGCTCTCCCTGTCCAGAACAAGTACACCAACCTCTCCCCCAAATAGGTATCCATAGAATCTGATACACATCCTCCAAAGTCACACTACACTCTCCTATCAACAAGTGGAGAAAGATGTCTTTGAGTGCCATCTCTCGCACAATGTAGTAACAAGAGCTCTATTTGCTTGCATCTTGGGCATAAACATGATTTGCAGTAGTACTAGACTCTCTAAGTGCTCTTGCTCCTCCACGTCTAGTCTATGTCTATAGGGGAGTGTATTGGAATGATTCTCGTGAGTGATCAGGACATCATCCCTAATCTACAAATACCAAAGCAATCAACCTGTCAATCTACATGCAGAAATAGAAAAGATAGAATACATTTATGCTATCCTCATTTACAGCCACATGTCAAAATGCATAAGAAAAAATAAAAATCCAATGCATCCACTTCATAAAAAATCATAATCATGCAAGTGTGTCGAAACAAAGATTCATATGCAACTCACTTTGAAAATCCTATTGCAAGGCAAGTACGATAAATGTGCACCACAAGTGCACCGCCTTAACCTAAGAAGTGTGGCGAATTACATTAATAAGTGCTTCAAAAGCCTACCCTATGTGTCGCTTGTGCACTATAAGTACGTCGCACTAGACCGTAAGTGTGACTTGATTAATGTTTCTAAATTACACCTAAGCGCATCGATTCCAAAACACAATTATGTCAATTTTGACCCACAAGTGCAATGATTTGTTCTGAATCGACCTAGACGTAGTTTGAACAAAAGAATGAAAAATGAGAAAAAAAAAGTAAAGACGTCAAAACTCACCAGAGGTGGGGTGCCAATTGGACGTTGGTAGGTCCTGACCCGCTCGTCGATGTGCACGCCATCATCGTACTCTGTCATCGCTCCACAAACACACTCAATGACTCCTTCTCCACAAGTTCCCAAAAGAAAATGAGTGTAAATGACTTTGGAAATGACCCCCCATTTCTATAT